>JAMYXO010002056.1:0-25796 GCA_033310375.1 Conus canariensis
AAAAAAAAAAAAAACTGGTTTTTGAGCCCGAAAAAATTTTTTAAAACCCCGGTTTTTTATTAAAGGGGCAAAATAAAAAAGGCCCTTAACCCCCCGCCCCCAAAAACACTCTTGTTTCCCCCCTTTTTAATCCCAAATAAAATTTTTCACATTTCGTTTTTTAAAGAAAAAAAACGGGAAATTTCCCCCCGTTTAAAACCCCGATGGGCCCAGAAAAAGGGGGGGTTTTTTTTTATTTAATTTTTCCCCTAAAACATTAAATTTTTATTGTTGCGAAAGGGGAAAAATTTTTTGTTGTTTTTTTTGGGGCGGCCCCCAAAACCCAAAGGTTCCCGACTTTTTTCCCGATCCCCTTCAAATGCCCCTCTTTTTTTTTTTTTTAACAATTAAAAAAACCCCGGCGGGGGGTTTGGTTTTTCCCGAAAAAAAAGTTTTTTAAACAACCCAAAAGTTTTCCCGTGCCCCCGCTTTTTCAAAAAGTTAAAAAAAAATTTAAATTTTATCTTAGTTTCCCAAATAAAGGGGCTGATTTTCCCGGGCCAACCCAAAAAAATTTCCCCAAAGAAACCCCAAACCAAAAAAAAACCCTTTAAAATTTTTGGAAACCCATTTTTTAATCCCGTCATCAATTCCCCCCCTTGGGATAAGAAAAACTAGAAGAGATAAAAAAAAATTATTTTTCTTTCAAAAGTCCCCATCCTTTTTTTTGAAACCCCAAAATTTTTTAAAAAATCCCAAAATTTTTTCCCAATTTCATTGAAACCCCCTTTTTTTGGGCCCAAAAAGGCCCCTTTAAAAAAAACGTCCCCCCCTGGAAAAAATTTAGATTCTATGTTAAAAAATTTTCCCGGGTCCCCCATTATCTCCCCCCCTTTTTGGATTTTTGTTCCCCCCTGTTGGGGGAATAAAAAGGGCTAAAACAAGGGGAAAAAAATAAAAATCCCTTCCCCTCTTTTGTTTTTTAAACACCAAAAAAAAAAAGATTTAAAATTTTTTTTATATTTGGGTTCCCGAAAATAAAAATTCCCGTTTTGCAAATTTGCGTTTTTTAAAATCCCTTTTTAAAATACCCTGGGGAATTTCCCCCCACAAAAATAAAAACTTTTTTACCAACAGATCCCTAGCTCTTGGGCCAAAAAACCCTAATTTTTTCCCTTTTTTTAAAAATAGTTTTTTTCCGGGTGTTTTTTAAAAAAGAAACGACTTGGAAATTTTTAAGTGAAGTAAAAAAAAAAAATTTTACCCCCATTTTTTCCCCCCCAATATAAGGGTTTTTAAAAAAAATAAAAAAACAAATTTAAAAAAAAGTCAATAAATTTTTAAAAAAATAAACCAAAAAAAAAAAACAGAAAAAAAAAAAAAATAAACAGATTTCATAAAAAAAAAACCGCCCCAAAAAAATTAAATAAAATTAAAAAAAAACAAATAACAGATAAACAAACCAAAAACAAAATAAATAGAAAAACATAAAAGGCCTTTTTTTTTTGGAAAAAAACTTTTTTTTTTTTTGAACCCAGCCAAAAAGGATTAAAAGGGTTTAAAAGTAAAATTTTTTCCCCAAAATTTTAAAATTTGCAAGTTTTGGGGGTTGGGGTTTTTTAAAAATGCCCCGGCCCTTCCCCCCCAGGGAGGGGGGGGTTTCCCCCCGTTCCTTTCATGTTGTTCCCCCCCCTTTATTTCCCCGCGCCACCCCCCAGGGTTTTTTAATCAATAACATTTTTCACACTTTTTTCCCCCAAAGCTGGGAAAAGGTTTTCCAAAAAGGGAAAAATCGGTTTTTTTAAATAAATTTATGGGCCCCCCCCTTTTTCTTTTTTCCCCCGCCCCCCAAAAAAAATGTCCCCCCCCGGTCCCACCCGGTTTTTTTTCCCCCCTTTGGGTTTGCCCCCCCGTCAAACAAAAAATGGCCCCCAACCAAAAATTCCCCCCAAAACCAAACAGGTTTAAAAAACTGGCCCCTTTTCCCTGTCCCCCCCCCGCCCGGCCCAAAGTCCCCTTTTTTTGCCCCCCCTTTTGGCGGGGGGGGAGTATGAGGGTTAAAACTCTCGTCAAACCCCCCCCCATCTTTGCCGTCCCCCCCCGTTTTTTTAAAGCAGGACCCAGACCCCGCCTGGAAAACCCAGCCCAGGAACCAAACCCCCCCGGGAAACTTTATCCCCAGAAAAAAAAACAAAACCTTCCCCTTCTTGAAAAAAACCTTTTCCCCAAAAAAATTTCCCCCCTGGAAAAAAAAACAAAAGGGGCCCAAGGGAAAATGAAAAAAGGGGTTTCCCCCTAAACCCAACACTTTTTTTGAATTTTTTTAAAAGGTTTTGGGAAGTTTTTTTTTTTTTTCCCCCGAAAAAGGGCCCCTTTTTTCCCCCAAAGAAACCCGGGTCCCCTTTCCCCCCCCCCTTTATAAAAAGAAAACGGGTTTTTGAAAAAAAAAAAATTCAAATTGGGGGGGGGTGGGCCCGGGGAAGGGGTTTCCCCGGGGTTTGGGGTTTGTGCTTTTAAAGCCACAAAAGGGGGGGAAAAACATGGGGGTTTTTACTGAAAACCCGGGAAAATTCCCGGGTTCTTCCAAACCCCCCCCTTGGGGGGATTTCCCCTTTTGGGGGCTTTGGGGGTCCCCCCCCCCGGGGGCCCAAAAGGGGAAAAGGGAAAACCCTCTGAAATTTCCCCCCGCCCCAAACTCCCAACCACCTGATTCCTTTTGTTTTGGAAAGTCCCCCCCCCCGGAGGCCCCAAAAAACGACCCCCCCAATTTTTGGAAAAAGGGTTTTTTTAAGAAATCCAAGTGATCCGTATTTCCCCCCTCTCAAAAATTTTCACCCCCCGGGTTCCCCAAGGGGTTTTGGAAAAAGGCCCGGGTTTTCCCCCTCCTTTTGTGCCAAAAGCTCCCTTGGGGTCCCAGGGGGGTTGCTCAAGGCCCCCCCGGGGGGGATCCCCGGGGGGGCGGGCCCCGTCTCCCGCCAGGGTTTTGGGGTTTCCCCGGGGGGCCCCTCCCCGGGGGTGGTGGATTTAAGATGGAAAGTGGAAGGGGATGGTTTCCCAAAGAAAAAAATGGACCGCTTTTTTCCCCCCCCGTTCCCCGGGGGTTGGGCCCCCGCCCCCCGGACACAAGGGGCCCGGGGGTAAAAAGGCCCCCCCTTCCCCCCCCCCACAAACGGGCCCCCCCTCTTTGCCCCCTCGACCCCCGAACCCCCCCCCCCGTGGTTTTTAAACCCCTGGGGGGTGGGGTGGCGGGGAAAAGGGAAATTTTCCCTTTTTCCCCCCCCCCCGGGCAGCATAACCCCCCCATCGTTTTTTAAAATAGCTGGGGAAACCTTTGGAAAGGGGGGCCCCCCCTTTTGGCCCCCCCCTTTCAAATAGAAACTGAAAACCCCGGCCCCCGGGCCCGGGGGGGTTCCCCAGTTTTTGGGTCCCCCCCTTTCCTTTTCCCCGGGTCCTTTCCCCCTTTGGGAGGCCCCCCCTCCTTGGGGGTGGGGGTCCCCCCTTCCGGGGGCGGGGTTTCCCCCCCCCTCCGGGGGGGGCCACCCCCTTTCCCCCCCGGGGGGAAGGGGGGAAAACGGGGGAAAAACGACCCTTGGGCTGCCCCCAACCCCCCCGGGCCCCCAAAGGGAAAACGTCCCCCCCCCGGGGAGGCAGTAGAAAATTTTTGTTTTAAAAAATGGGTTTTTGGGTTTTTCCCCTGTCCCCCCCAAGGGCCCGGGGCCCCCCCCCCACCCCAATCCCCTGGGCCCAAACTTTTTGTGATCAGGAAACGTTTTTGTGAAAAAGGGGGGGGAGTTTAAAACCTTCCCCCTCTGAAAACCGGTTTTCCCCCCCCCCAAACCCCCCCCCTCCCGGAAACCCCCCGGGCACTTTGGGTGGGCCCCCCTCCTCCCCCCCCCACTTCCCCCTCCCCCCCCCCGCCCCCCTGGGGGGACTGGGCTTTCAGTCCCCGGGGGAAAGGGGGGCCCCCCCAAAGGAAAGGGGGGGGGAGGCCCGGGGGCACCCCTTGGTTTTCCCCCCACGGCTGGCCCGGGGCGGGGGGGGGTTCCCCCCCCCCAGCCTTTTTCCCCCGGGCCTTTTTCCCGGCCCATGGGCGGGGAAACCCCCTTTTTGGGCCCGGGCCCATGTTTTTTTGGGGATGGAGGGAGGGGGGGTAGACAGGGCCCCCGGGGGCCCCGGTTTGAAAAGGGTTTTTTTGGAACCGGGGGGGGGCCCCACCCCCGGGCTGGGTGGGGGTTGGGTGACCGGGCCCCCCCCTCCCCCCCCTTTTTGGCCGGGGCCCCCCCCCGGGCCAAAACTGCCCCGCCGGCTTTTAAGGAAGGGGACAACAATGACAGGGGGGTGGGGTTTTAGTGGGGGGTTGGGGAAAAACAAAAAAAAAAAATGGGGGGTGAAATAACATTCCCCGTGGGGATCTAAAAATTTTAAAAAAGTTTCGCCCCAATTTTTTCCCACTCTCCCCCCTCCTCTCCCCCACCCTACCCCCTTTTTCCCCCTTCCTTTTCTTCTCCCCCTCTCCTCCCTCTGGGGGTGTTTTTACATGCCTTTTAATCCCCCAAAAAAAATATGCGGCCTACTCCCCCCCTTCCTCTCTCAATTTCCCCCCCCTCCCCTCCCCCTCCCCCCCTCACCCCCCGTTTCCCCCCCCCCCCCCCCCCTCTCTGCCCGTCTGGGCCACAAAACACACATCACACACACCCCCACAAAAACACCCCCCACCCCAACACAACACCCCCCAAGCTAAAGGGGCTCCCTTTTTTCTCCCCCCTCCTTCCCCCCATACACCCACCACAACACACACCAAAACACACACAACACACAACCCCAACACAAACCAACGCCCAAAAACATACACCCCCTTACAAGGGTAAGTTTCCCCTTTTTCTCTCTCCCTCTCTCTCCCTTTTTCTCCCTCTCCCCCTCCTTTTGCCTTTTTTTTTGAATTTTAATCCCTTTTCTTTTAGTGGAAATTTGCCCCGTCCCCCCTTAAAATTTTACCCCCTGTTTTTAAAAATTTTTTCCCCCCCCAAAAAGGGTCCCCCCCCCCCCTAGTTCCCGGGGGGGGAAATGTCATGTTAAAAACGAAAAAACTTTTCTCTCATTTTGGGGTTAACCCAAAATTTTTAAACCAAAAAATGTGGAAAAAAATTTTTATGTTGGAAAATTTTCAAAAGAAGGTTTTTTTTTGGGGGTGAAAAAAAGAAAAGGTTTTGGGGTTTTCATTGGTGGGGGAAAAACCCCTTTCCCAAATTTAAAAATTCCCCTTTTAAAACAATGGGTAAAGATTTTGGGCTGTAAACCCTTTCAGGGGGCTGGAGCAGTTTTATCTATCATTGATGGGAAACTTTTTAAAGATGGAAAGGTTTTTTTTTTTTTAAATAGGTGGGGGAAATTTTGAAATTCCCCCAAATATTGGGGGGAATGGTTTTTCCAAAATAACAAAAAACTAAATAAAAAATTTTTGGGTTTAAAAAAATTTTTTTAGTGGTTTTTTTAAAGAAAAAAACCCCAACCCCGGGGTGGGGGTTTGGTTAAAAAAATTTTTTTTTTTTGGGGTTTAAAAGTTTTTATTTCCCGTTTTTGGGGTTTTTTAAAAATTTTTTTAAAAAACGCCTTTAAATGGTTTTTTCCTTCCCTTGGGGATTGGTTTTTAATTTGGGAAAATTTTTAAACCCATTTTTCCAAAAGAAGGAAGGGAAAACCCGTGGTTTTTTGAAATTTCCCCTTTTTTGGGGGCCCCCCTTTTCCCCCGCCCCCAAATTTTTTTTAAAAATATGTTGAAAAAAAAGTTTCCCCGGTTTTCAAACCGTAAAAAACCCCAGTTCCCCCCCCAAGGGAATTTTTCCTAAAAAAAAAGGCTTTTTGGGGAAAAAACTGGGCTTCCAAGAAAAATTAAAAAGTCCCCCCCCCTGAAAAAAAAAAACAATACAAATTTAAAAAGGGTTTAAAGGGAGGGACCCCCGTTTAAAAAACCAAAAACAAGCTAATTTAGATTTTTTTTAAAAGTTCCCCCCGTGAAGGGGGGAACAAAGGGCTCGGCTTTTGCCGGGCCCGGGAAGCGAAAAATAAAAGCCCAAAAGCCCCCCCGTGGTGCCCTGGGGCCCCCCGAAAAATTTGTGCCCCTGTTTTGCTTGCAAACGGGCCCAAATGGGAAGCGCCCCCCCGGTCCCCCCCCCCCCCTTTTGGGGGAAGGGAAAAGGCCCGGCCCACGAACCGTTTGGGTAAAGAAAAAAGGAAATGTCCGGGGGGGAAAGAAAAAAGAAAAGGGGGGGGCCGTTTTTTTTTTTGGGGGCCGCTACCCCAAATTACGCCCCCCAAAAGAAGAAGAAAGCGAGATTTCCCCCCCAGCAAAACCCCTTTCCCGCTTTTCATTTTAAACAATGAATGAAAAAAAAGGAAAAATTGGGAAAATTTTTCCCAAACCCAAAAAGGGGGGTTTTCCCTACTACAGAACAAAAAAAAGAAATTTGTTTTTAAAATTCCTGGGTTTTTTAACCCGTTAAAAAAGGGCAAAGACCAAGGACAAAAACCAAAAAAACCGTTTTCCCCTTTTTTTTGATATTCCCAAGTTTTGGGAAAAAATTCCCCTTTTGCTAAGGTTTTTTTTTTGGAAAACCAAAAAACCCGACAACCCGGGAGTTTTAAAAAGGAAAAATTTTCCCTTTATGAAAGGGGGGGGGGAAGAAAACAAAACCCCCCAATTCCAAAAGTTTTCGGAAAAATAGAAAAAAAAAAAATAAACAAAAAAAGGAAAGGGAAAAATTTTAAAACCGCAATCTCCTTTTAAAAAATTAAAAAAGGGGTTTTAAAGGCCCCCGGGTGGTCCCCCCGAAAGAAATTTCCAGGGGGGAAAAAATTTTGAAAAAAAGCCCGGGAAACCCAAAAAGTAAACCCCCCATTTTCTTTACAAAATTTTTTCCCCCCAAAAAAAATTTTTTCCCCAATTTAAAAAGGCCCTTTTTCCAGATTTAATGGTCAAAAGCTCGGTTTTTTTTTTCCCCTTTTTTGGAAAAAAAAGGCCCATGTTTAAAAAACCCTGAAAAAACCGTGGTAAATCAATTTTCCCCGAGTATCCCCCAAAAATTAAAAATTTTTTTTTACCCCTCAATTCTAAATAAAAACCCCCCCCCCCACACTTTTGGGGGAGAAAAAACAACCCAAAAAAAATTTGTGAGGGGGCCCCAAGGCTTTTTGGTTTTTCCCTTAAAAAAACCCCTTTAAACAATTGATCAAAAACTTCCCCGCTTTTAATACCTTTTGGGGGAAAAAAAAAAAAAGTCCCCCCTTTCAAGGAAAAGAAAAAAACAAAAAATTTTATGTTTTCTTTTTTTTGATTTACCAAAGAAAGGGTTTTTGAAAATTCCCGTTTGGGTAGGAATTTGCCCCCCCCCCCTTTGGAAATTTTCTTAAAAAAAATAAAGACATCAACTAAAAAAAAACCTTTGCCCGCTCCCCCAAAGGGATTTTTTAAAAAAAACAGTCCAAACGTGCGGGGGGCTTTTGGGGAAAAAGAAAAACCCCTCAGAAAAATTTTCCCTTTTTTAAAAGCCCCCCCCCGGGGTGAAACAGGGGGGCCCCGGGAAAAAGGGTTTTTCCCCCCCGATTTTTTTCCCCCCGGGTTTTATCAAATGAAGATTTGCTGAACAAAATTAAAAAAACCCTTGGGGAAAAAATGGGGGTTCCCCCCGTTTTTTTTTCCCGGGGTTTTAACCAAAAAATAAAATTTTTTTGTTTTTTTATGTTTTTTGATGACCCAAAGGCCCCTTTTTCCTCGGGTCCCCCCAAATCCCCGCTGGAAATTCCAAAAAACCCGGAAAATTTAATTCCCTTTTAAAAAAAAATTTTTTTTAAACCCCCTCCAAGGGGGTAAAAAAAATGAAAATTAATTTAAAAAAAAAAGTTAAAGGAATTTTTAGGGAAAGGGGGACCCTTTTAAACGAAAAAAAGGAAAAAAGGGGGTTTTTTTTTAAACCAAGGGAAAAGAAAATTTTAAAAATCGAAAAAAAATTTTTTTTTAAAAACCCAAAGGGGTTTCACTTTGGGCCACTAAAAAACCTTGGGCCCCCCCCTTTTGATTGGGTTTCCAACATTTAGGGGGGAAAAAGTTTTTGGGGAAAAAGGGAAAAAAAAAAAGATTTTTGGAAAATTTTGAAAGACAAATTGGGAGCCCGGGAAAAATTTTTTTGGGGGTTTTGGGCAAAAAACTTTTTTTTTCAAAAATTAAATTTGAATGCCCCAAGTTTAAAAAACCAAAAGCCCCTTTTTTTTTAAAAAACCTTTCCCGGGAAAACTGGGGGCCCCCTTTCCCCCGTTTTTCCCCTACGTAAAAAAGGTTTTTCCAAAAAAATTTTTTTGCCCTGCCCCAAGGCCGGGTTTTTTTTAACGAAAAAACCCCCCCAAAAAACCCCCAAAAACCCCTTTTGGGGGGGTTTAAAAAAGTGGGAATTTTGGCCCGGGAAACCCCTTTTAAAATTGATTTGTGTCAAGAAAAAACCCAATTTCTAATTTTTGGGGGTTTTTAAAAGGAAAAAAAATTTTAAAAATTTTCAAAATTTCCAAAAAGAATCCAAACAACAAGCCCAAAAGGAAAAAAGGGAAAAAAATCCCAAAAAAGTTGGCCCAAAACCCCCAAGGGCATTCTAAATTAAATCAAATTCCCCAAAAACTGGGCCCAAAAATTCCCCCTTAAAAAAAATTGTCTTTTGTTCACATGGGGTTTTTTTTTAGGGCCCCGCCTTAAAAAGGGTGGGATTGGGCCCCGAAAAGCTGTTTTTTACAGGGCTAAAAAAAACGGGGAAAGGAAAATTTATTGCTATTCCAAACAAGATTGGGGGAAAACCAAACCAAAAGGGCAAATTTGTGGGGCAGGTTAAATTTTAAATTAAAAATTTGTTTTAAAAAAACATTACAAAAAGCCTGAAAAAATATCCTTTGCAAAATATCACCCAAACCCCAAAAATTTCCCAAAAAAAATTTCTTTTAAGGGGTTTTGACTAGGAAATTTTGTTTATTAAAAAAGTTTCCCCCGGGCCAAAATAAAAAAAAACTCAAAAAAACCGCCCCCCTTTTTTTGGGCAAACCTGGGGAAAAATTTAAATACAAATTTTTTTTTGCTGGAAAGGGCCCCTCAAACAAGGAAAATTTTTAAAAAAAAATAAAAAATTCATTTAAAAAAATGTAAAAAAATGTCCCCTGAAAAACCAAATTGGGTTGGAAAGGGTTTTTTTTTCCCGGGAAAACGAAAAAAGGGGAAATAAATTCCCCCTCCCTTTTTGCGGGGAATTTTCCTTAAAAGGGCCTGAAGAAAAGAGAAAAAATTTTTTTTACTGGGGGAGGAACAATTTTAGGGTAAACCCTTTTAAAATTTTTTAAAAAATTTTTCCCCCTTTTTTTTAAAAAAACCTTGTTTCCGGGGGGTCCCCAAACCGTTCCCCCCCTTTTTTATACTTAAAGGAAAAAACCCTGAAAAAAAAAATTGTATTTTGGGGGGTGGGGTGTGGGGGGGTATTGGGGGGTTTTGGTTTTGGGGGGTGTGGGGGGTTGGGGTTGGGTGTTTTTGGGGGTTTTTTGAGGGGTGTGTGTATTTCCCCTTTTGGTACGTTTTGTTTTGGTTTTTTGGGTTGGGGGGTGGGGGGGGTGGGGGGTTGGGGGGGTGGGGGGTGGGGTGTGGGGGGTGGGGTTTTTTGGGTTTGGCCCCGAGCGGGGAAAAATTTTAAAAATTTCCCAAGGGGGAAAATTTGTAAAGGCCCAGCTGTGCGGAGTCTGGGGGGAAAATTTCAAAATAAAGGGGGGGGTGAAATTTTTTGGAAAATAAAATTGGCCCGGTTTTTTCCCCCAAATTTAAAAATTATAAAAGTTTGGGGGTGAGAAAGGGTTTTTTAAAAAAAGCGTGAAACAGTAAAAATAAAGTTAACCCAAACGGGGTTCCCCCTGTGTTTATTTTCTTTTTTTTTTCTTTACCCAATTTCAAGAAAAGGGTCCCCGGGGGCCCTTTTTTTGGGAAATTTTAAAATTTTTCCCCCAGTCCCGTTTCCCCCCAAAATTTCTCCTCTCCCCTCTTTCCCCCTCTCCCCCCCCCAAGGCCCCCCCCTCCCTCCCCCCATCCCCCTTCCCCTTCCTATCTCCCCTCCTCCTTTCCCTCCCTTCCCCCCCCTTTCTTGGCCCCCTGTCCCGTTTTCAACCACATATAAACAACAACAACAAAAGCCCCGGCCCGGGGCGCCGCCCCCGGCTGCCCGGGCCAGGCCCGGGGGCAAATAAAGCACAAAATAAACACCCTAAAACACAACCCCCACGCGTTGCCGCGCGTTGGGAAAACCGCGCGCCCCTGGGCCCTTTTTAAAAACAAACGGGGGGAAAATTTCCCCTACCAGGCCGGGACACCAAAAAAAAACCTGAAACCCCCCCCCCTCCCCCCCCCCCTCAATTTTTTTTTAATCCCCCGCCCCTCTCCAAAATTCCCTTTTTCCCCCACACTCGCCAAAAATTCACCCCTGGAACAACACCTAACCCAAACCCGTTTGACCTGGCCCTTTAAATTTTCCACCCTTTTTTTTTAAACCCAAGGCAAACCCAAAATTTTAAGGGAACCAAAAAAATGAAAAAGACTCCTTAAAGCAATTTATGCTATCAAAAAAAAATAAAAGGGGAAAACCCTGCTAAACCACAACCCCCCAAAAACACCCCCACACAAAACACAACCCACACCACACACCACACGGGCTGGCCCCCGGCCCGCCGTGAACAAAAAACACACACCACAACCCCCACCACACACAAACACACAAACCCCAAAACACCCCACCCCAAAACAAACCCCCGCACACAACAAAAACACCACAAACCCCCCGCGCGGGGCCCCCAAAAACCCCACAAAACAAAACAAACAAACACACACACAAAAAACACAAAAACTTTCACCCCCAAAACAAAAAAACCCCCGGGACAAAAAAACCCACACACACCGCACCCGGGGAACAACAAAGGGACAAAGCAAAAAACGCCCGCGCCCCGCGCGCGCGGCCAACGCCCAAAGGAACAGAAAAGGGGAGAACCAGACCAGACCCCCGAACAAAACAGACCCCGAACCCGACCCCGACCAAAAGAGAAAAGAGCCCCGAGAAAAAATGCCCCCTTTAATAAAAATTTTTGGGTTTTTAATTCCCCCGTTTTTGCGGGCGTCCCCGATTTCGACCCCTTCTACCCCCCCTAAAAGGGGGAAGGGAAAAAACCCTTTCCCCCTTTGGGGAACCCCGGGCCCCAAATTCCCAGGAGTTTGTTTTTCCCTTTTCAAAGGGAAGAAACGGGGGGGCGGGGGCCCACCCCCTTCGGGCCCCCCCCCATCTGAAAATTCAAAAAATTTTCCCCCCCCGTGGGGCCCTCATGCCCGCCCCCCGGGGGCCGGGGGGACCCAAATTCCCCCGGGGGGCCCCCTTTAAACCCCGGGGCCCCCCCAAACTTTTATTCCGTTTCCTGCACCCAAGGTTTTTTTAAAGGGCCCAAAAACAGAGGTTGGTCCCGAAATAAACCTTTGGTTTTTTAAAAACCCCCCGGAAGGGGGGTGGGGGTTTGGGGGTGTGTTTGTTTTGGTGTGGGGTTTTGGGGTTTTTGTGGTTGTGTGGGGTTTTGGGGTTGCCCTGTGGTGTTTGTTTTCAAAAGTGTGGGGCGGGGGTTGGGGGGTTTGTGGGGGGGTGTGTGGTTTTTTTGTGGGGGGGCGGGGGGGAGGGGGCGCCGGGGGGCCCCCCGGGGCCCGGGCCCCCGGGGGGGGTTGGGGGTGTGTTTGGGGGTGGGTGGGGGGGGTGTGTGGGGGTTGGGGGGGGTGCGTGTTTTTGGGGGTTTTTTTTTAAAAAAAAAAAAGAGAAAAAAATTTCCTCTTGGGGCCCAATTTTCCCCGACCCTTCCCCTTCCCTTTTGGGCCCAACCCCAAACCCAAAAACCGGGAAAAGAAAAGAAATGCTGGGCGTTAAAAAAACAAAGCACAAAAAAACCCCCCTTTCCCCCTCTCCCCCTCCTTCCCACCCCCAACCCCCTCCTCCTCCTCCTCTCCTCCCCCTCCCCTTCCCCCCCCCTCTTTTCCCCCCCCTTTGCCCTCCCTCCCCACACACACACCAACACAACCCCCAAAACCCCAACACACAATAACACAAAAGAAAACCCAAACCCCCAGACCCACACACAAACAAAAACACACACACACCAAAACCAAAAACACACCCCACCAAAAACAAAGCCCGGACAAAACCAAACTTTTTTTTTTGTTGAAGGGGCAGAAACCTACGACCTTTCCCCCCCAACCTTTGTTTTTGATTGGGGGGAAGCCTCACCCCCCCCCGGGCCACGGGCCTTTAGGCCCCAAAGGCCCGGGCCCCCCCTCCCCCTTTGGGGAAACACCCGTCCCCCGCAAAATCCACCCAGGCCGGGGGGAAAAGTAGTGGGGTTTTTGGCCCCGGGATCCCCCCCCCCCATTTTTTCCCCCCCCCCCCCCCTCCCCCTTTTCCCCCCTCATTTTCCCAACCCAAAGTGACCGTGGGGCCCCCGGGGAAAGGGGAGGAACCCCTCCCCCCCCCCCGGGGGATGGGGTTTGGTTTGGGGGGGTGGTGGGGGGGGGGTGGCCTTTTCCCGTTTTCCCCACCCCGTCCCCGTTTTTGGGCCCGAAAAAAAATTGTTCCCGGGGGTTGGGGGTTTCCTCGGCTCCCCCCCCCCCCTAGTTGTTTTTTCCCCCTTTTCCCCCGGCATCCCCTGACCCCCGCCCCCAAACCCCCCGCTTTTCCCCCCGGCCCCAAAACCCTCCCCCCCCGGTTTTCTTCCCTCCTAATTCCAAATGGGGGGGGGTTGGGGGGTTGGTTTTTGTAAATTGGGGGTGGGGGTGGGTGTGGTGTGTGTGGGGTGGGGGTTGGGGTGTGTGGTTTTTTGTGGGTGTTTGGCCCTGTGGTTGGGGGTGTGGGGGGCGCCCGCGCCGCGGTGGGTGTGGGTTGGGGTTTTTTGTTTCCCCGTGTGGGGGGGTGGGGGGGGTTTCCCTTTTGTGTTGGTTGGGGGTGTGTTTTGGGTTGGGGTTGGGGTTTTTTGTGTGTTTGTGTGGTTGTGTATTGGTTGGGGCGCGCGGGGGTGTGCGGGGGTTTTGGGGTGGGGGGTGTTGGGGGGTGGGGGGTGTGTGTGGGGGGCCGGGGGCATGGCCCCTGCGGGGGTGGGGAAAAGTTTTGCCTTTTGAATTTTTTGGGGGGGGGTGTTGGGGGGGTGTTGGGGGGGTGTGGGGGTGGTTTTGTTGGTTGGGGGTTTTGGGGTGGTTTTTGGGGGGGACGCCCTGGGGGGGGCCCCCCCAGCGGGTGCCAAAGGGCCCTTTTTCCCCCCCCCCTAAATATGTCCCCTAAAATTAAAAATGAAGGGTTTTTCCACCCATAAAAAATGTTGTAAATAGTTTTTCCAAATTTTCTTTTTTTTTTTTTCTCCCGGAAAAAGGGAGTTTTTTTCCAACCCCCCGATTTTCAAAAATGGATCCCTAAAAAAATTTTTTTTCTTTGGGGAAAAGGGACCCTCCCCTAAAAAAGGGGTGTGGTGGGGTCAGTTTTTTTTTTCCCCCTAAAAAATTTTTAAAAATGAAACTGGGGAAAAGACCCACGAAAGGAACCGGAAACCCCCAAAAGGGCCCCAAGAACGACCGACGAAAAAGGCCGGGTTTATGATTTAAAGATGAAATGAAAGATGAGGAAAAAAGTTTAAAGAAAGGAAAAAAACCGGGGGACCCACCCAACCCGGAAACCCAAAAGATGATGATGAAAAGGAAAAAAGGAAAAAATGATGAAATGAAAAGACGAAAAAAGGACGGAAAAAGCTTTTAAAGGGTGATGATGATGACGAAAAAAAGGGCGACCCACGAAAGCTGATTTATGATGAAATTTTACGAAGATGTTTTTACGGGCGAAAGAATGATGAAATTTTTGAAAAGGTTTTTGGAGAAAATCCCCCTAAAATCAACCAAACCCCCCCAACCCCAAAAAACAAAAAAATAAAGGGGAAAGGGAAGGCCTTTTCCCCATTTTGAAACCCCCACTTAAAGTTTAAAAGGAAAAAAAACCCCGAAGGGGAAACCCCATTTCCCCACTAAATTTCCCAAAAACAGAAAAGCCCCAAATTTTGGGGGCATCACCACCGAAACCAAACCGGAACCCCCGGGCCAAAGTCCCCCCCCCCCCGACCCTTGGGTTTCCCTTTTATGAAAACCCTCCTTAAAAAGGGAAAAAACCCCAAAAATTTTAGGGGGCCCTCAAAACCCAGTTTTTCTGGGGAACGAAAAAGCCCCCATCATACCAATCCGGGGGGCCCTTTTAATTTTTTTTGGTTGGGGATGGGAAAAAAAAAATAACCTTTAGAAAAAAAATTTCTTTTAGTAAAACCCTCCCCCATTTTACGAAAGGCCAAAAAAGTCCCTTTTTCCTTCCCCTTCCCCACTTTTTAAAAAGGTAATTTTTTTCAAAGGCCCCAAAAAGCAAAAAATTAAAAAAATAGAATTGTTTTTTTTTTTTATCTCCCCTTCCCCCTTTTTCCCTTTTTCAAATAAAAGAGAAAAAAAAAAATTTTATTGGGAAAGCGGGGCGGTTTTTAGATAAAAAACCAAACCCCCAAACCCCGATACAACCAAACTTTTCCCCCCCCCCGGCCCCTTTTAAAAGTACACTATAAGGGGGGAAAAAAAGGGGAATTACCAGGGGCAAAACCTTTAAAATCCCCCCCCTTTTTAAAAAAAAAATTTTTGGCGCCGTCCCCGGGGTTCAAAACCCGCCCCAAACTAGATAAAATGGGGTGGGGCCCCCAAACCGTCCCCCCCCTTTTTGACGGAGGTTCCCCTTTTTCCCCCCACCCGGGCCCTCCCCAACCTTTCCCCTGTATGTGGGCGGGGGAAAAAATGAAATTCCCCCGAAATCTAATTTCCTTTTAAAAATTTCCCCCCGGAAATTTTAAAAAAACCGAAAGGAAAAACCCTTTTTCCCCGTCCCCCCCTCGGGTTTGGGGCCTTTTCAAAGATTGCGTTGGGAAAAAAAAAAAAAAAAAAAAAAAAAAAAAACCCCCCAAACGGCTTTTGAACCCTTTCCCCTCCCCCCAAAAAAATTTTTAAGTTTTGGCTTAAATCCCCTTTTTTTGAAAAAAATCTACAGAAAATTTGGGAAAGATGGGAAACGTTTTTTTTTTTTCTCGAAAATTGGAAAAAAAAAACCCCCCGGGGTTTAAAACCGACGTCCCCCAATAGGCGTTTTGGGGAATAGGGCCCCTCCCCCCTTCCCGAAGCTTGCAATAAAAAAACCCCCCCCAAAAAACCCAAAAATTTTTTAAAAGCCGAAGGGGCTCGCCCAAAAGGGAAAAACAAAAAGTTTTAAAGGTGTTTTTCAAAAAAGGCTCGAAAAAAAAACCCCCTCGCTTCCTGGGAATTGTAAAAAGATTTTGTACAAAAAAGGAATCCCCCAAACCCAATTTAAAACCCACCCAACCCGTTTCCCCCCATTTCCCCCATACAGACTTTTAAAAAAAAAAAAAAAAAAAAAGGTTTTTAAAAAAAGCGCTCCCCCCTCCCAAAACAACCCGAAAATTTTAACAAACCAAAGGAAAAAAAAACAAAACTTCCTTTTAAATACGGGCCCCCTTTAAATGACAATGGCCCCCGGTTTCCCGTCCCCCCCCTTTCTACCTTTCTTTTTTAACCCCTCCCTTTTTCCCCCAAAACTTTTGGGCCGCATAAAATTCCCCCAAAAAGAAATTTGGGTTTTTAAAAATTTAAAAACCCGAAAAAAAAAATACAAAAAAACCTTTTAAATCCCGAAAAAGTTCCCAAAATTTAGGTACACTGGGGCCCCTTTAAAAAAAAAGGGTTTTTGGTTAAGGGGTTTAAAAAAAGGGGGCCCCCGTTTTCTTACCCAATTTAAAGGGTTTTTTGAATCTTTTTTTCGGGGCCCCCTTTTGTCCCCCAAAAAAAAACCCCAAACCCCCGATTTGGGCAAAAAACACTTCCAAATGGGTTTTTACAAACCCTTTTTCAAAAAAGGAAGTTTTTAAATTTTGCAACTTGGGGGTTTTTCGCCCTGGGGGAAATGCGGCCAAAGGGCCCCTTTGGAAACCTGGTTTTTCCCATTTTTTGGGTTTCCCTTTTGTCCAAACCAAAAGTCAAATTTTTTTTCGCTTTTTTTGGAAACCCGGGTAAAAAAAAAACACCACCCCCCAACAACCTTAATGGTTTTTACCAGCAGTCGTTAAACCCATCAATGCCCCCAAAAAAAAAACAAATGATAATAACCCCCCCAAGGGAATTTTAGTCCCCCCCCAAAAAAACCAAAAACCCTTTCCCCCACGGGAAACCCGAAGCGGAAAAAAAAATTTTTAAAGTGAAAATTTTTTGGGGGGGTTTTTTAAAGGGGATAAAAATAAACCCCCTTTTTCCCCCCCCAAAAACCCCAACCCCCCCACACCACAAACCCCCACACACCAACACACAAAACACACACACACACACCCCCTTCTAAACCGCCCAAACCCCCCGAAAAAAACGGGGTTTTTTAAAAAAAAAAAATTTTTTAAAAAAAAAGGGAAAAAAAAAGAAAGAGAAAAAGAAGGAAGGAAAAAAAAGAAAAAAAAAACAAAAGAAAAAAAAGGAAGGGAAAAAAAAGGGAAAGGAAAAGGGCAAAAAAGAAAAGAAAGGAACCCCAAAAAGAAAAGGAAGACAAAAAACCCCCGAAAAGCGGTTAAATCCATTTTAGAAAACCCCCCCAAATTTTTTAAATCCCTTTTGAAAACCCCACAAATGTTAAAATCCCCTTTTGGGAAAAACCCCCACCAAAAATTTTAAAAAACCCCCTTTAGAAAAACCCCCCCAAATTTTAAAAACCCCGGGCCCAAAGGGGGAAACCCGGGGGTAAAGGGAAAAAAACCCGAGAAAATTGAAAAATGTTTGGGCCCATGAAAAAGGGGAAAACCGGAAAAACCAAAACCGCAAAAAAACATTGAAAATTTAGGGCTAAGAAAGGGGGGATTTAGAAAAAACGAAAAAACACCCAAAAGAACCAAATTGGGAACCCCTGAGGGTATGGAAAAAAAAACGAAAAACAACGCAGGGAAAATTTAAAAAATGAGGGTAAAAAAAAGGAAAGGGATGAGGGGCAAAAGAAAAAAAAAACGCAAAACCCTTTAACGAGGGCCCCCATGAAAAGGGTTTTGAGAAAAAAACGGAAAAAAAACGCCAAAAAAATGAAAAATGAGGGGAAGGAAAAAACAAACCCAAAAAAAACGGGCCCCGAAACATTTTAAAAAATGAAAAGGGGATTTAGGGTAAAAAAGAAAAAACAAAAACGAAAAAAATCAGAAAAAAGTTTAACATTTTGGGGCCCCATGGGGGGTAAAAGGAACAACCCAAAAAACCCTCAAAACAATTTTAAAAAATTTAGGGGTTTTGAGACAACCCCAAAAAAACGGCCCCCGAAAAAAAGAAAAAAAGGGGGGTATGAAAAACAAACAAAACAAGGAAAAACAGAAAAAAAAAAAAAACCAAAAAAAAAAAAGAGGCGATAAAAAGCCCCCAAAATTTCCCGGGCGAACCCAAGACACCGGGTTTCTAAGCTTTTTAAAACCCAACCCCAAAACCCCTACTGAAAAGGCCCAAAATTTAAATCCCCATGGAGAGAATTTAAAAAGTCCCCTAAAACAGCCCCCCCCCTGTACAACTTTTGTTGGGGAACTTCGTGATCGGTTTTTGGGAATTTTTTAAAAAAAACCCCTGACCCAAAAAAGCCCCCCCAAAAACTTTTCCCCCGGGAAAAAACCGTTTTTAAAAATAATTTACCCCGAAAAAAGGGAAAAAACTCTTTTCCCCCGGGGAAATTTTGGCCCCCCGCCCCCTCCCTCCCTCCCCCTCCAACCTTTTCCCTGGGGCCCCCCCCCCCACCCCCCCCCCCCCCCTTCACTTTCCCCCGTCCCCCCCCCTCCGCACTCCCCCCCCCCCTTTCCCCCCCCCCCCCCCCCCCCCCCCCCCCCCCCCCCCCCCCCCCCCCCCCCCCCCGAAATTCCCCCCACTTTTCCCCCTCCCGGATTCCTCCTTCTTAAACCCCCCCCTTTTACAATTCCCCACACCCCCCACTTTTCCCCCCAAATTTAAAAAGAGGTACCCCCGCCCCCCGGGGGGGAAACCTGCCGTTTGGAAAAGGTTAAGGGGGAGGGGGTACGTGGCCCTTTCAAAAGAAAGGGAAACAAGTGGTTTTTTTTTTTTTCGGGACGAAAGGAAACCCTTCCCGTAAAAAACCCTTGGAAACGGGACTCCCAAAACCAATTAAAAAATTAAAAAATGCAAAAGGGGAGAGGGGAAAAGCCCCGGCCGGGGAAAAAACAAAAAAAAATCTAAAAAAAATGTTAAAACGAAAACCGCCCAGAGAAAAAGGGGAAAAAACGAGTCCCCCAAGACGAAACAAAACAAAAGGGGTTTTTCCCCGACCCTTAAAGGGGGGGTTTATCAAGGGGGAAAACCCCAAATTTTTCGAAAAAAAAAACAATGAAAAACACTTAGCTTTTGGGGTCGCTTTCCCGAAACACAATTTGCAGGGTTTCCAAACGGCCCCCAAGGGAAAAAAGGCGTTTTTTAAAAATTTGTCCCAAAATGGGGGGGGAATTTCCCAAAAACCCCAAACGATTAAAAGTTATCTCGACCCCCGGCCCCCGCCCCCCCCGTCCCCCGGGCCCCGTCTCTTCCCCTTTTCACAAACCCCACACAATAAAAAACCCACCACAACCCAAAAACACCCCACACCAATTTCACACACACCAAACACAAAAACACCCAAAAAACCCAAAACCAAACCCCAAAAATTTTTTGTATAGCTACCTTTTTAAAGGGAAAAAGGCAAATGGCCAAAAAAAGGGGGCCCCAAAAGGGCCCCCAATTTTTTCCTTTGGGGTGAACCAAAAATTCCCAAAACCCTCAAAAAAGTTTTCTCTTCCCCCCCCCCCCCCCCGGGGGGTTTTTTTTCCAAACCCAAAAACCCCCCTTACCCCCCCTTTTTTCCCCCCTTTTCCCCCCCCCCAAAAAAAAAACCCCCGGGGGGGAAAAAAAATTTCCCCCAAACCCCGTTCCCCCCCCCTTTCCCCCCCCCCTTTTTTTTTTTTTTTGTGTGGGGTGGTTTTGGGGGGTTTTGGGGGGGGGGGTGGGGGTTTTTGGGGGGGGGGGTTTTTTTTGGGTTTTTTTTTTTTCCCCCCCCCCCTTTTTTTTAAAATTTTTCCCCCTTTTTTTTTTTTACCCCCCTTGGGCCTTTTTTTTCCCAAAACCCCCTTTTTTTTTTTTTTTTTTTTTTTCCCCTTTTTTTTTTTTTTCCTTAAATTTTTTTTTTTGGGATTTTTCCCCCCGGGTTTTTTTTTTTTTTCCAAAAAATTTTTTTAAAAATTTTTTTTTTTTTTAAATTTTTAAAAATTTTTTAAAACCCCCCCTTTTTCAAATTTCCCTTAAAAATTTCCCCCTGAAAAAGAAAAGTCGTTTTCTTGCTTTTTTTATGGTGGGTTTTTTATTTGGGTTTTTTTTTGTTTGTTTTTTGCCCCCGAAAAAAGGTTTTTTTTGAATTTTTCCCTAATTCCGTTTTTTTACGCAAAACGTTGGGGAAACATTCAGAAAAAAGCTTTTTTGAAGAAGTTAACGGTAAGTATGAAAAAAAGGCCTAACTAAACCCCCAAAACTTTTTACCGTTTTAAAAAGAAAAAAAAAGAAAATTTTAAAATTTTCATTTTCATTTGGTTCCCCCATCCTCCCCCCCTCCCTCGTCCCCCTTCCCCCGTAAAAAAACAAAACCCCTATATAAAAACCCAAGGGGTTAAAAAAAAAGGGAAAAAAAAAAACAAAAAAAAAACAAACCCAAACCCCCTCCAAAAAAAGATTTTGAGGGAAAAACAGAAAACCGGGACTTTTAAGAAAACCCGCGACCCTTTCCCCCGGCCCCGTTTTTTTTGGGCCCGACGGCCGGGGGGGGAAGGGGGCATCCGGGCCAAAGGCCCTTCCCCCCGGCGAAATGAGTTCCCCCCCCCGTAAAATTTCCTGCAAACCCCCCAAACTGTCCCCCCCCCCGGGTTTCCCAAATGACCCCCAAAAACCCCTTTTTTTGACCCCAGGCCCGCCAAAAAAACCCCCCCTCCCCTCCGTTAAAAACCCCCCTGGGAAAAAAACCACTGGTTTTAAACCCAGGCCCCGCCCCCAAAAACCCCCTTCCCCCCCCGTAAACCCCCCCTGAAAGAAAAGCCGGTTTTCCTTTAAAACTTTTTAGGGACCAAAAAAAACGGGGAACCCTTGATGAAAAAAAAAAGGGCCCCCTTTTTAAAGAAAAATGTAAAACCCCCAAAAAATTTTAAAAACCAAAGCCGTTTTTTTAAAAAAGGTTTTTCCCGGTTTCCCCCTTTTTTTTTAAAATTTTGGGTTTTAAAGGGTTTGGAAAAACGTGGGGGCAAAAAAAAACACAGGGAATTTTTGGAACCCCCTTTTTTTCTTAAAATTTTTTAAAAGAAATTTTCCAGGGGCTAACAAAAACCACAATAGGGGGCAAAAACCCCCGTTTAAATTTTGGGGTTCCGAAATGTTTTTTCCCCGGGGTTTCAGGGGGGCCTGGGAAAAAATAAGGGAAAAGAAAAGCGCTTTCCGTTGGCCGGTTTTAAAGGAACCAAAATTTTTACCCTCTCACGCCGAAATATCCCAAAGAAACACTTTTAGTAAAAAACAGTCCCAAAGTAGGGTCGAAAAACAAACCCAAACCCCTTGAAAAATTTGACTTGGGTTAAAAACCCCCTTGCTGGTTTAAAAACGACAAAAAAAACCCCCAAACCCCGAAAAATTTCCCCTCTCAATTGTTTTCCCGTTTTCCCCCGTTTCCTTTTTTTAAACTATAAATTTTTTAAAAAAATCAGCTAAGTTTTTTAGATCACACCCCGTTTCCAAAGATTTTTAAAAGCTGAAGGGAAAAAAAGAATCCCCAAAGGAAATTTAAAAAAAAAAAAAAAACAACCAAAAACCAAAAAAACAACAAAAAAAAAAACCCCATGCACACTTCTAAGCAAAAATAAAAACGAGAAACCCCACAAAAACCCCCCCCCACCCTCCCCCGGGAAAAATATTAAAAAGGGGGAAAAAAAAACAGGCCCCCAAAAATCGGGCCCGGGGGCCAAATTTCCCCCCAAAAAAAAAAAAACCCCCTCCGGGGGCGGTGGGCCCCCACATGGCCCCCCAGTTTTCCCGGCCCCCAAATTTCAAAAAAAAAATGGGCCCCCAAACCGGCCCCCCCGTCCCCGCAAAAGTACCCTGGCCAAATGGAAAAACCGGAAAAAAACCAAAGGGGGGTGGGATTTAAATTTTTGAGCCCCCCCCCGCCCCTTTAAAAATCCCCCCCCGCCCGGGCCCCCCCTTTGGGGGCCCGGGTTTGGGCAGCCCCGGGGGGAAACAAAAAACCCCCCCCACCCCCACCCCGGGGCCCCAAAAAAACCCCCCCACGTTACTGGGCCAAACCAAAGCAGGCAGTTTTTTTCCCCCCTTTGAACTCCCCGGCCTAGCTTGAACTGATGAAAAATTTTGATTTTTGTCCCCGTCCCGGAAAGGGCCCCCTTTTGGGGTTGGGGGGGGGTAAAAAAAAAAAAAAAAGGGAAAAAAAAAAAATTTCGGGAAACCTTTTAGCAGGGGATGCCAAAAATGGAAATTCCCCTTTTTTTTCCCCCTTCCCCCTTATGTCCCCCCCTGTCCCTGTCTGTCCCCTTCCCCGTCTTCCTTCCTGTTCCCTTCCCCCTTCTGGTTCCCCTTTCGGGTTCCCCCCTCCTCTTTTACCCCCCTTCCCTTTTCCCTCCCCCCCCTTCTTCTCCCCCCCCCTCCCCTCCTCTCTCCCTCCCCCCCCCTCTCTAAGAACGCCAAACCTTTTTGATGAAATTTTTTCCCTGACCCGGGGTTCCCCGGGAAAGGGAAAAATGTGTTAAACCTTTTCCCGAAAACATTTTAACCCTCCCAAAAAAACCCTTAACATCAGAAAACATTAAAAAATAAACAAAAAAACCCTTTTAAAATCAGCAAAAAAAATTAAAAATCAAAAAAAAACATGAAAAAACAAAAAAAAAGAACATCAAAAAAAACAAGAAAACAAAAAAAACAAAAAACATTCCCAAAAAAAAAGAAAAAATCAAAAATCCCCCGGGGAAACCCCCAAAAAAACCCCCCCGTCCCCCAAAAAACAAACAAATTTTTTTCGGCCCCAATGGGGAAAAAACCAGGTTAAAAAGTTTCCCCCATAAAAGTTTCACAGTGGAATAACTGGGGAAAAACCCGTAAAAAATTTTTTTTTAAAAGGGGGAAAAGGAAAAAAAACCCCAAAAATCCCAAATCGTTTTAAAACCAAAAAAAGAAAAACCGTTTTTTTTTAAAATTTTTCCCCAAAAAAACCCTTTTTTAAAATTCCCTCCTAAAATAAATCCCCCGTAAAAAAAAGCAAAACCCCTTTTCATTTCCAAAAATATCAAAAAGGGGAAAAAAATTAGCCCAAAAAAAGGATCCGGATTCGCCCCTTTTAAAAAAAAAAACCCGGGGAAACTATTGTAAAAGAACACCATCCACAAAAAAATAAAAATAGGGCCCCCCCCCCCGTACCAAAAAATCCCGTCCCCCCCCCCTCCCAAACAAAAAATTTTCCCTTTTTAACCCTTCCCCAAAACCCGAACCATTTTTTGCAAAACCCCCCTGACAGAGAAAAAAAAACCCGATTTTAAAGAAAGTTTGAAAACAACCCCCCTTTAAAATCACATCACGAAACCCGTTTTTTTTTTGGGGCCCCACAAACATGAAGTAACCCGGAACAGAAAAAAATTTTGGGAAAACCCGTAAAAAAAGAAAAAAAAACCAAAAATTGGGTGGGCAGAAAAAAAAGAGGGGGCGTTTTGGGAGTGGGGAAATAACAAAAAAAAAAAAAATAAAAATTAAAAAAAATTAAAAAAAACCCCCCCCCCCCTTCCCCCCCCCTTTCATCCCAAAAGCAAACCTTCCCCCCCACGTCCCCCCAATTTCCCCCCCACTAAGGGGAGAAAAAAAAATAAAGAATGGAAAAACCCCATCCCGCCCCGGGGGCCCCCCCTTTTCAAAAAACCCCCCTTCCCCAACCCCTGGCAAAAAAAAAAAGTTTTTTGTCCCCCGGGAGGGCCCCCATATCCCGGAGAAAGAGAAAAGGAAAAAAATGGGTTAGTTTACGCAAAAACAGAGAAGGGAAAAGAGGGGGGAGGAGGGTAAAGGAAGAGAGAGAGAGGGAAAGGAAAAAAGAAGGAAAAGAGGAAAAGAGAGAGAAAAAAGGCCCCGACGGGCCCCCCGAACCACCCGAAGGGGGGAAATAAAATAAAATTTTTAAAATTTTTGGGCGTCCCCCAAAATGAAAAAAAAACCCCAATTTTAAATATCAAGGGCCCCTGGGGGGGTTTGGGGGGGGAAAAAAAGATGGGCCCCCCCCAAAAGGAAAAAACAATTTTAAAAAAAAATGGGTTTTTTTTAAAATAACCAAAAAGTTTTTGAAAGTTTCCCCGGGTGATCCCGGGGGGCCCCCCCCCCCCCTTCCCCTAATTTTTTTCCCCCCCGACGGAAAAAGATTGAAAGGGGGAACAGCTTTTTGTTTTCGGGCGGGGAAAATAAATTAATTTTTAAATTTTTTAACCCCCGGGCAAATCAAATTTCCCCCGGAAAAATTTTAAAAGAGAAAAGAAAAAGGAGAAAGGAGAGAAAAGGAGAGAAAAAGAGAGAGAAAAGGGGAGAGAAAAAAAGGGGAGAGAGAGATTTTGGAAAAACAGAGAAAAAGGAACCCGAGAGAACCCCGAGAGAGACCAAAAAGGGCCCCAAAAGAAAAAGATTTTTTTATGAAAGAAAAGATGAAGATTTAAACTTTTAAATTTTCCCCCAAAGGGGAAAAAAAAGATAAGCAAAAACCCCCCATACCCCAAGCCTTTTTTTTTCCCTTTCCGGGGGCCCTTTTCCCCCGCAAGGGAACCCAAAATAAGCATGACTTTCCCCACCCAAAAACCTTTTCAAAAAAATTTTTAAAAAAACACCCAATATCTTCACAAAAAGCATTAAGAAATTGATTAAACTGTTCAAACCAAAAGAGAAAAAAAGAGAAAAAAGAGAAAGAGGAGAGACCCGTAAAAAAAGACAAAAGAAAAGAGAACCCAAAAAAAACAGAACCCGAAAAAAAGATATAATAAGGGGGACAGAAGGGGGAAAAAAGAGAGAAGGGCGGGAAACCCGAGAGAGACCAAAAACCAAAAACAGTCAAACAAAAAGACAGAACAGGCAGGCCCGGCCCGGGGAAGGGCCCAAAAAAAGAAAGGGCCCCGAACCCGAAGAGAGGGAAGAGAAAAGAAGGGGGGAGGGGAAGGAAGAGGAAAAGGGCAAGAACAGACCCCCCAAGGGCCAGACCCGGGCAGAAACCCGACCCGACCCCGACCGACCCGAGAACCCGAAAAGGGTTTTTGAAAATTTAAGATTTTTATTTTTTAAAAAAGGGCCGGCCCCCTCAGAAGGGGGAAAAATACATGGGAAAAAAAAAACAAAATCGAGGGGTCCCCCCAAAAATTTCCCCCAAATTGAAATTTCATTTTAGCCCAAATTTTTTCCCCCCCCTTTTTGGAAAAACTTTTTTATAAACCCAAAATCCCCAAAAAATTTTTTTTGCAAAAGCTTTTTAATTTTGAGAAGACATTAAAAAAGATTTAAAGCTTTTTTAATTAAAACAACGTTTCCCCCCCCTTTTAAAAAAAAAAATTTTCGTAAAAAAAAAAAAAGTTCCCCCTTATATCTTGCCCCAAAACTTTTGGGCCAAAATTTTTAAAAACAAAAAAAAATTTCAAACTTTCCCCCCCTTTTACCCGGCCGGGCCCCTAAAAGGGAAAATAACAGAACCCCGGGGGCAAAACCCCGGTTGGGCCCTTTTTTCGGGCAGTAATTTAAAAAAAAAATTATCAAAACACCAAAAAAACCCAAAACTAAACCTTTTCCCTCTGTTTTTTTCTTTTTAAAGACAGAAAGAACAAAAAAAAAAAGAACACACCAAATTTTAAAACCTTTTTTAAACCGTTTTGGGCTTTTTAAAAAACAGTAAATTGGAAACCCAAAAAAAATTTCCGAAAACCAAACCAAAATTCCTTAAAAACCCCCTTTCCCCCTTGTTTTTTTTTTTAACCCCAAGTTTAAAAAGGAAACCCCAAATATCAGACACAAAAACCAAATTTCCCAAACTTTCATTCCCCGTTTTTTTTTCCCCTTTTTTCCCACAGAAAAGAACACAAATATCAAAACCCCAAAAAACCCAAAACCCAAAATTTCATTGTTTTTTTGGGCCCCCCAAAAAAGAAAGAAAAGAACAAAAAAAACAGAAAACAAACCAATTTTTAAAAATTTTGATTTGTTTTCCCCCCCCTTTTAAAACAAGTAAAAGAAAAAAAAAATTTTTCAGACCCCCACCCCAAAAATTCCCCAAAAAAATTCAACTGTTTTTTTTTTCCTTAACGGGCAGTAAAAAGAAAAAACAAAAAACAAAACACCAAAAAAATTCCCAAAAAAAATTTTATCTGTTTTTTCCCTTTTAAAAAAAACAGTAAAAAAAAAACACAAAAAACAGGAAAACAACCCAAAATTCCCCAAACTTTCATTGTTTTGGTTTTTTAACGACAGTAAAAGAAAAAAACAAATAACAAAAAAAAAACCCCAATTTTTTAGAAAATTTTTAAACCGTTTGTCCTTTTTTAAAAAGACCCGTAAAAAAAAAAACAAAAATATCAACCCAAAAAAAAATTTTTAAAACTTTCCC
>JAMYXO010002057.1:0-2500 GCA_033310375.1 Conus canariensis
GAGAGAGAGAGAGAGAGAGAGAGAGAGAGAGAGAGAGAGAGAGAGAGTGCGTTCCTGTAGGTCGGTCGGTCTCTCTCTCTCTCTCTCTCTCTCTCTCTCTCTCTCTCTCTCTCTCTCTCTCTCTCTCCCTCTCTCTCTCTCTCTCTCTCTGTTTTAATAGAAATGGCTTTGGAATAGTATGGCTATGCCAAGATGTCGGAACTGAAGAGGGGGTTTATATCAGAATTCAAGGACAGGCGTATATCATGCTACAAGCAAAAATGGCACTCAGAGATTGAAACTAGCGATAAATACTCATGGTATTATTCATTTAAATCTGTGTTTGAACCAGAGAAGTATTCAACTTTAATTACAAACAAAAGAATGGGAGAAGCACTGACAAGGTTTAGATTAAGAGTGCACGGCTTAGGTATTGCAAAACACTTGTGTATGGATAGAGAAGTCGCAAACTGTGTATTGTGTGGTCAGAATGTTGAAGATGAAGTACACTTTATTTTCCAGTGTCAACTGTTCTCAGACATTCGTCGAAAATACTCCTTCTTTAATATGATTCATATCCAGCCAACAATAAATGGTATAAGGGATCTTTTAACAAATGTTAATTCAACCATTGCTGCCTTTGCTAAATATATAGTGGAAGCTATGAATACAAGAAATAAGAAACTAGAACCTAATAATTAAATAACTAAGTCTGTAGTCATTGGATGGTCCGAAAGTTGTAGGCCAAGTGTGCGTGCGTTTGAGAGGGTTGGTGGGCGTGGGGGAGGGGGGAGGGCGGGTGGGAGGAGGAGGGGGGGGGGCGTGGGGAGATGGAGAGGGGAGGGGGTGAGGGGGCGGCGCGAGGAGTGAGAGAACAGTTATATTATGAAAGGTGGGAGGGATGGGAAAGGGGGGGGGGGGGGGCAAACTAGGAGAGTGGTGTTTGTGCGACGTACGCGTATGAGTGAGCGTGTGCTTTTTTTTGGTTCTCATGTATGCGTGGCGTGTTGTCAGTTAGGACTGAGGGGAGGATAAGAGAGTGAGGGTCAAAGGAAGGAGATTGGTGGGTCAGGATAGGAAAAGGAAGAGTGGAGGGGTGGTGGGGGGGAGCGGCGAAGAGGGGGACGGGGTGGGGTGGTGGAGGGGGGTGGAGGGGGTGCGGGGTGCGATAGGGAAGGGAAGATAGTATATTCTACGTGTGTGTTTAATTTTATGTCACTCCTTATGACCGTGTATAAGATGCCCGGCAACATTAATACGCAAAAACTTTGTAATATTTGTTTTTGACTGTATCGTTTTCTACCATGATTATTATTTGTTATGATTTGTGAATGATGCGATTTCTAAAATTATGTGTGGAACCCCTTGCCTTTATGGCTAACTTCGCTGAAGGCAATAAAACATCAAAGCGTCAAAGCGTCTCTCTATCTCTCTCTCTCTCTCTCTCTCTCTCTCTCTCTCTCTCTCTCTCTCTCTCTCTCTCTCTCTCTCTCTCTTCTATCTGTCTGTCTGTCTGTCTGTCTGTCTCTCTCTCTCATTAGTTGATTGTTTTGAATGTGATTGTTCCCTAGGTCATGCAGATAATAGAGATATAAGCACTGGTGTGGGAGCCCTGCAACGCCATGGTGTGTGTGTGGGGGGGGGGGGGGGAGGGGGGGCAATGTAATGATCAGCACTGCACCAGTTGTCTCTACCTGTGACGGATGTAATCAAAGTGGTGGCTTACGACAAAGCTCTTCCCAGTCTGCCCAGCAAGATGGTCTGTGCAGCTCTTTGTCTGTTTGCCCTGTGTCCTCTTCTTCTGCTCTCTTCCGCGAAGAATGGACGACGAGAGATCGACTGACCTTGCCACCTGTCCAGATCACTTTAAGCTTTCTTTTCCCCCCAGGCCTTTACAGTGAGAGATCGACTGACCTTGCCACCTGTCCAGATCACTTTAAGTTTTCTTTTTCCCCCAGGTCTTTACAGTGACTCCATTGATGCCAATCTTTCTCTGAGACTTCCTGGTTTCGTGATACGCTTCGAATGGAAAATGCGTGATACCCTTTCGATGCATTTCATTCCCACTGTTTGGCCCGTGTGTTTTGCAGTTCTGCCGTGATGTACATGCATACATGATAGGCACTCTGTTATTGTTGTTGTTGTCGTCGTACCCTGGCTAAAAGACTCCAGGGATCATCCAAACAGACGAAGTACTTGAACGATATGGTACAAATGCATCAGCTGGGGATGAGAACATTACGTGTGTGACCGTTTTTTTTATTACCCCGCCACGTGGGCAGCCACACTCCGACTTCGGGGGATTTTGGAGACTGATAATGTTATGCTAGGAGCTTGCCACAACTGAAGACAACCCCCGCATAACTATGCAGAGCATAAACAACATTTTGATGTAGCCTTGGTGTTCTAGCCTATGTCAATTGGCCTGACACAGCCTTAGGCCAATGCGCAGGCTCTGTATATGAGACTGATACTCGTACCTGGAAAAGGGGAAAGGAGAGAGGGTGTGAGAACTCTAAGT
>JAMYXO010002057.1:10000-25792 GCA_033310375.1 Conus canariensis
TAGGACTGTAGGTGGATCTGTAGCTCTGTGACAGGACCATAGGACTATAGGTGGGTCTGTAGCTCTGTGACAGGATCATAGGACTATAGGTGGGTCTGTAGCTCTGTGACAGGATCATAGGACTATAGGTGGGTCTGTAGCTCTGTGACGGGATCATAGGACTATAGGTGGGTGTCACACACCCATGTTTGTGAACATACACACTTGCATTCACAAACACAGTATGCTTACTTCGTACACAACACGCAATCACTCCATTCACCCAAAGGAGCACTACCACAATTGAACTGAGTTTTCTATAAAATGCTCCCTTTACTCACAAAGAAAAGGGTTTTAAATCTTCTTTGCATTTCACTGCATTTTCCAACAATTACTTCTCTTCACAAGATAATTCCCCACATAGAAACAATAATACAATATTCAAAGTTTTACCAAAAATCCAACACACTCACACACATGTTACACTATCAGTTCTTATATTAAATAGTATCAATAAAGACAAGTCATCTTGACTTGTCGAGGAGCTTTCTTTCACTTGGCTGTACCACCTCTGGACCACCACAGCCTGGACTCTCACTAGGCTCGTACAGCTCAAGCCTGGACCACCACTGGACCACCACTGGACCACCACTGGACCACCACTGGACCACCACTGGACGCTGAGGGATTCTGTAACGAAACCCTAGGTCCAGGGTTAACCTCTAAAATGAATTTTATTTATTCTTTCTCTTTCTCTCTTATTATTCATAGCTCCTTTTTAACTCCTTTCACATTCACTCCAAGATCAATATAGAATACTCACATGAGTCTTGTTCCGCCAACCTATTCCTACCTACAGTTGGGGTACAGAAAGAAATCTTTATACAACAATATTTTATTTATTTATTTTTCAATTCTTCTCTTTTTGCGTTCAACGTTCATCTTTCTCTTTTTCCCAAATAGCGCAATATCATCAAATCTGTATAATTATCAAACTTCTGTTATAATTACAATTACACCTTTACTGTAATTGCTTTAACCAGTTTACAACCCCAACTGGTACTCACCTTCTAGGGAATAAGCGACAAGCCTACCCTAGTAGACTTCCAGTCTACATCTACACTCTATACTCGAGTGAACTTGCCACGCCAGGCATATTACACCCACCAAGGGTTAAGCACACCCAAACCAGGGTTGCATCGGACAAACCAGTCCAATAATATAGCACACCCAACCCAGGGTTGCATCGGACAATCCTAGTCCTATGTTAAACCCAAAGAGGGTTACAATCAGACATCCTCCTATGTCTGTGTCCAGAGCTCCTCTGAAGTAACAAAATCTTCCACCCTTCCTCACATTGGGTGAACACACTTCACAATCCACTCAGCGTCCTACTCTTCCGCATCACTGGCGGTTGCACTCCATGAATACAAAAAAGCATCAAACCCGTAGGTTCCATTCCACAATTGCAAAAATTACAAAATCTCTTAATTGATATGAAACTTTTCCATTCACATCACTTTTTCCTCATTCACATGACACCCCCCAACCTCCGATCAAAAAATTTGATTCATCAAATTTTTTCAAAGAAGAGTATAGGAGTTCACAAAAAAAAAATACACCATTGACAGTATTCTGAAAAAATACTTTCCCAAAATGACATGAGTACATGCGAACAGAAAAATGTATATTTATAAAAACATTGTTTCCAAAAAAAAATTATCCAAAGCCAACATCAATGCATCAACTATCACTACCGCAAGTAATCAATATTGCACACAACAACATTCCATTACTCAAATACAAACATATAAATTCAACTTTCAACAGCAAACTTGAAAACACACACTGCTTATTACTGTCGAGACAAAATGTCAGCAATCACATTGCTGGACCCTGAAATTGGATCAACCCTGAAACTGTATTGCTGGATCACCAAAGACCACCGTAATAGACGGTTATTCTTTGTTCTTGATGTCTTCAAAAACGTCAGAGGTCTGTGATCCGTCTGCAGAACAAAAAACCTGCCTTGCAAGAAACGCTCAAATTTTGCAAGTGCCCACACAATCGCTAAGCATTTCGTTCAATAGTAGAATACCTCGACTGTGCATCAGTGAACTTCTTACTTGCAAACTGTACTGGATGCAATAAATCTTGATGTTCTTGCAAAAGAACAGCACCCATTCCTGTTGAACTTGCATCAGTCCGGAGGACAAAATCTTTCTCCAAGTTGGGCAGAAGTAAAACAGGAGAAGAATTCAAAACCTTTTGAACTGCTTCCAAAGCATTCTGACAATCTACAGTCCAATCAATAGATGAATGCTTGGAACCCTTTGTCAACTCAGTTAATGGAGCTGTAAGAGTTGCAAAGTGAGGGACATAACGCCTGTAATAAGAATAAGAGTCCAAGAAGTGAACGAACCTGTTTCTTTGAACATGGGGTTTTGATTGCCAAAATCTTTTCCATTTTCTTCTTTTCTGGCTGCATCGAACCCACAGCAATTGTATGCCCCAAAAACTCCATTTTTGAAAACCCGCCATGATTTTCGATGGCCTTGCTGTCAAACCAAAAGAACGGAGTCTTTCAAAAACACTTTTCAAACATCTCAGCAGATTACTCCATGTTTGTGAAGCCAGCAAAATATCATCAAAAAAACTTACAGCAGACATTGCATGTAACCTGAGTTGTCTCATCATTCTCGCGAAAGTTGCCGGTGCATTCTGCAAACCAAAAGGCATTCGCAAAAAATGAAAAAGTCCAAATGGTGTTTGAAAAGCTGTTTTTTCTTTATCATCAACACACATCGGTATCTGCCAATAACCTTTCGTGAGATCAATTTTCACAAAATACTTGGCTTGACTCAGTTGACAAAACAAATCCTCCACATCAGGAATTGGTTCAGAATCAAAAACAGTCAATTTATTCAAAGCCCTGTAATCAATACAAAATCTGACTGAACCATCTGGTTTTGAAACCAGCACCACAGGAGCCACATATGGAGAACTTGACTTTTCAATGACCCCAAGATCCAACATGACCTGTACCTCTCTTTCAATAATTTGCTTTTTTGCAAAAGGTAAAGGATACGACTTCATTCGTACAGGAACATCTGTTGTCAACCGTATTCTATGAGGTTCAACACCAACTGCAGATCCTGGTTTGTCTGTAAGTACATCTGTATAATCCTGTAGTAAACACTTTAGTTGAGCCACCTGAGATGGTTTCAAGTCCTCGTTGATCTTGACATCCTCGTATGTTTCACCTTTTAAGGATAATGTAGGCAGTTGAATAACATCATCACCAGTGTCCTGAACTACACCAACAGCAGTTTCATGAATTACAGGCACCTTGTGAAACACAGGTTTGTCAAGACGTTGCAAATGTTCTGTCACACAATCCATTGGTAACAGACATGAAATGTCACATGCCAATGCTGAAATCTTATCATCAGGGACAGCAACCTTGTTGATCATAACATCAGACCTGTGAAAGTACTTTTTTCAACATGTTAACATGGAAAATTTTCTTCACACCATTCATATCAATTCTGTAATTGACATCAGAACATTTTTCAATGACGACGAATGGTCCTTTCCACATCACATGCATCTTGCTCTTGTCATCTGTCAAAAGCACCAACACATTGTCACCCACAGAAAACACACGCATCTTTGCCCCACGATCAGCATACTTTTTATGCGTAGTTGCACTGTTATAAGCATTTTCTTGGGCAATACGACATGCATCTGCTATACGATTTTGTAAAGTAAAAACATAATCAAAAACATTTTTTTCTTCTTGGAGACACATTGTCCCCAGACCATGACTTTGACAGGATGCTAATAGGTCCTTTTGGTGAACGACCAAAAAGCAACTCAAAAGGAGAGAAACCTGTGCTCTCATTTGGCAATTCCCTGTAGGCAAAAAGTATGGCTGGAATGTATCGATCCCAGTCTGATGGTCTTTCCTTAGAAACTTTCTTCAACATCATCTTGAAAGTACCATTAAATCTTTCCACAAGGCCATTCGACTGTGGATGGTATGGAGATGTAGTACATGCAGAAATTGAAAGTAAACGAAATATTTCTTTCATGAGATCTGACACAAACTGAGTACCCAAGTCAGATAATATTTCATCAGGAAGTCCCATTCTGGAAAAAATAGAAAATAATGCTTCTGCCACAGAAATGGTATCAATCTTTTTCAAAGGTACAGCTTCAGGATACCTGGTAGCAACATCCATGACAGTGAGCACATAACGAAAACCAGAATTGGAAACATGAAATGGACCAACCAAATCAATACAAACACGACTGAATGGTTCAGTAATGAGTGGCATTCTTTGCAAAGGTGCAAATGGTATACGACCTTTGGGAATTGTTTTCTGACAGACATCACATGATTGACAATATTTTGAAACTTGCACACTAACACCAGGCCAAAAAAATGAAGACAACACACGTTGAAGAGTACGTTTGACTCCACAATGACCCGAAAACATGGAATCATGTGCAGTATGCAAAACGGTATCACGTAAAGACATAGGAACGACAATCTGCTCCACCACCTGTTCATCTTTAGGAAAAAGACGGTATAAAAGATTATTCTTTTTTATGTACATGATATCAGTCACTTTGTCAGGTACCTCAGGAACAATTTTTCTGAAACAAATGAGTCAATGTTGTATCTGTCTTTTGTAAATCACTAAAATGTTCAGGAGTCGCATCCAATTTTGGGACATAGGGAACAACCAGGGGTTTTTTACCTTGCCTTTCTTTTTCCTCTTGTGAACGAGTGCTTACCATAGAAGGCACAAAAGAACCACATGTCCTCCAAAAAGACGTGGAAACACCCTTGAGATTTCCAAGATTGAGGTCTGTCACAGGATCATCAATGACACATGCTGTTATTTCACCTGTAAAATAGGGAGTACAAACATAAACACATGCCAAAGGAAATGATTCAATTTGCCACCAAATGTACGACATTGCTGATGTGTCCCGGTGTATTGTTTCTTTTCTGACTAAATCTTTGCGTACACCAGCAGTAGTACACCCAGTATCCCTCAACAGTGTAGCACCAAACCCATTGACAGCACACGATTCAATGTGTAGACCTGTAACATCAGTGTCAGACACTAAAACATGCTGAGTATCTTTAGTAGTTTGCTTGGGATCTGTTGCTAAGCACACATTACCCTGTGCTAGAAAAGGACAGTCTTTCTTCTTGTGAAATATACAGGAACAGTGCCAACAACCATTGTCCGCACCAGATACTGTATTTGGTACTGTACTATGATCAATACCACCACGGTTTGAAAATTGTCCACGGCCACGAATAGCTCTAAACTGACCAGTCCGTCGAGAATTGTATATCCTCTTGGATTTGGATTACCCTGTGAAAAAGTTTGTCCAGAATTATTCTCTTGCCAGTTATTATAGGAATGTACATTATTCCTGTTTGTATTCTGTCTTTGAGAAAAACTCTGGCCTCCTCTATGACCATATCTCCTGTTTGGTTGAGAACGACCCGGACCAAACTGGCCTGTTGAAGCAACATTTGCCTCAAACACATCACGGTCAGATTTCCTTGAAAAAATGCTTTTCCGGATGAGCAGTCCGATACTGATCTGCCAGCTTACAGATATCCTCTGCAGTTTTACAAGATCTCTCTTTTAGAAAAATAGCTAGGTCTTTGGATACGCTTTGTAAAATCTGCTCACGTAACAACAAGTCACGCAAATCAGCATATTCTTTCTGTGTTTGGGACAATTCAACCCAACGATCAAATAAATGACTTGTCCTAATAAGGAAAGCTGCAAATGATTCACCTTTTTCTGGACGAACTGAACGAAATTTTTCTCTAAAGCCTTCATCTGTATATTGAAACTTCTTCAAAAGTTCAGCTTTCAGTTCTTCCCATGTGAGAGAATCACGAACTGCCAAACTATGATACAGAGATAATGCGGTGCCCTTGAATAGGGAAGCAGCATACAATGTCCATTTGTCCTTGCTCCAACCACATGATGAAGCATGGTTTCAAACCTAAAAAGAAAAGAGTCTATGTCATCACGATTCTCATCAAAAGGGGGTAATTTGGGAATGTAGGAAGTCTTACCTGCACCCTGAACAGGAAACAGCATCAGTTTGAGAAACATTTACATTTGCAGATTGTTGAACAGCCTGTTGCTTTAACTGAAGTTCCACTCGTTTTTGTTCAAGTTCCAATCTTCTCATTTCAAGTAAATTAAGACTTTCTGTTCTTTTCATTTCAAGTTCATGCGCCCTGATTTTTTCCTCTCTCTCTATCTGTGCTTGTCTATCCTTCTCTTCTTTCTCTAACTGTACTTGTCTATCCTTCTCTTCTTTCTCTAACTGTACTTGTCTATCCTTCTCTCTTTCTCTAACTGTGATTGTCTATCCTCTAACTGTGCTTGTCTAAGCCTTTCTTCTTTTTCTAACTGTGCTTCTGCTTGCCTAATCTAATCTTCTTTTTCTTGCCTCTGCTTTACTAAGCCTTTCTCTCTCATCTGCCTCTTTCTTCTCCTCTCTTTCTTTTGCTCTGAGCGCACGCTCTTCCACTGATCAATGTAAGCCATTAACGCATCACCAGACAACTGCAATTTCTGTCCCTGGGACAAAAATCGGTTGAAACGACCGTTTCCTCATCCTCCTTCACAAATAAGGATTGGAATTCCTCTATTTGTTGATCATCTACTGTATCAGTCATGTTGTATGAGAGTGTAGATAACGCTTAAAGAAATCCCACAGCGTGCAAATGGGGTAGAGAAATTAAGATGTGAAATAAAAACACTATTTAAAATAGAACAACAATTTAAACTTACTTGGCACTGATTACTAGAATACAGAGCTCAAAACATTCAAATTTGTAAAGAACCAAAAAAAAACAATGACGGGACAGAAAAGAATATTTTTTTTCCAGTAAAATTTGATTGAGTATGGAAATGCACCCTCACTGAAAAAATGTTTTATTTAAGTTAATTTAGTTGGCCAAAAAATGTGAGAAGTAAATTTAGAAATGGCTCTGAAAGACTGAATTGTGAGAAAGATTTCCGAAATACCAAGAAAAGCTAAGATATTTTTTTTTTAATTATTGTTTTAAACTAAAGCAGAGCACTGTTTTCAAAAAGGAATCCAAAAGAATGTGCCAGAAAAAAACACAATTTTACAAGAAAGATTTTCAACTAAAAACCCTTTCAACATTTAAAATAAAGGGAGCATTTACACACACTAATCAGAAACCCTATTTAAAATAGCAAAAAAAACCGCCTAAACTTGAAACTAGAGAGGAGCTTATCGTAAAGAATATCAAGAGAATTTTAATTAGAATAGAGACAGAAACCAAGAGAGGCGAAAACTTGAAAAAAGTAGGAAAAGTAAGACCGAGCAAAAGAACCCTTAGGTAGCCCACTAATTGAAACTACCACCCGTAGAACTGGAGACGGGAAATACTAAGAACAAGTATACATTACATAAACAATTGACTCACACCATAAATATAGATAAAGAAAAACAAATTGAAAATGCCAATGAAAATGAATAAATATAACAATTATACAGCAATGCAGAGGGGAACAAAATAGTATCTTTATAATTGTAATTTGGCCAGAGTAATTTTACTCTATTTTTCTTTCTTTTTACAAAGGGGTTCAAACAATATTTTAGCAGCAGTACTCGCTCAAAAACTAAATCCTATTAAACTCTAACCTAAATTCAAAGACGGGGTCACCACTGTCACACACCCATGTTTGTGAACATACACACTTGCATTCACAAACACAGTATGCTTACTTCGTACACAACACGCAATCACTCCATTCACCCAAAGGAGCACTACCACAATTGAACTGAGTTTTCTATAAAATGCTCCCTTTACTCACAAAGAAAAGGGTTTTAAATCTTCTTTGCATTTCACTGCATTTTCCAACAATTACTTCTCTTCACAAGATAATTCCCCACATAGAAACAATAATACAATATTCAAAGTTTACCAAAAATCCAACACACTCACACACATGTTTACACTATCAGTTCTTATATTAAATAGTATCAATAAAGACAAGTCATCTTGACTTGTCGAGGAGCTTTCTTTCACTTGGCTGTACCACCTCTGGACCACCACAGCCTGGACTCTCACTAGGCTCGTACAGCTCAAGCCTGGACCACCACTGGACCACCACGGACCACCACTGGACCACCACTGGACCACCACTGGACGCTGAGGATTCTGTAACGAAACCCTAGGTCCAGGGTTAACCTCTAAAATGAATTTTATTTATTCTTTCTCTTTCTCTCTTATTATTCATAGCTCCTTTTTAACTCCTTTCACATTCACTCCAAGATCAATATGAATACTCACATGAGTCTTGTTCCGCCAACCTATTCCTACCTACAGTTGGGGTACAGAAAGAAATCTTTATACAACAATATTTTATTTATTTATTTTTTCAATTCTTCTCTTTTTGCGTTCAACGTTCATCTTTCTCTTTTTCCCAAAATAGCGCAATATCATCAAATCTGTATAATTATCAAACTTCTGTTATAATTACAATTACCCCTTTACTGTAATTGCTTTAACCAGTTTACAACCCCAAACTGGTACTCACCTTCTAGGGAATAAGCGACAAGCCTACCCTAGTAGACTTCCAGTCTACATCTACACTCTTATACTCGAGTGAACTTGCCACGCCAGGCATATTACACCCACCAAGGGTTAAGCACCCCCAAAAACCAGGGTTGATCGGACAAACCAGTCCAATAATATAGCACACCCAACCCAGGGTTGCATCGGACAATCCTAGTCCTATGTTAAACCCAAAGAGGGTTACAATCAGACATCCTCCTATGTTCTGTGTCCAGAGCTCCTCTGAAGTAACAAAATCTTCCACCCTTCTCACATTGGGTGAACACACTTCACAATCCACTCAGCGTCCTACTCTTCCGCATCACTGGCGGTTGCACTCCATGAATACAAAAAAGCATCAAACCTGTAGGTTCCATTCCACAATTTGCAAAAATTACAAAATCTCTTAATTGATATGAAACTTTTCCATTCACATCACTTTTTCCTCATTCACATGACAGTGGGTCTGTAGCTCTGTGACAGGATCATAGGACCATAGGTGGGTCTTAGCTCTGTGACGGGATCATAGGACCTAGGTAGGTCTGTAGGACCATAGGTGGGTCTGTAGCTCTGTGACAGGATCATAGGACCATAGGTGAGTCTGCATCTCTGTGACAGGATCATAGGACCATAGGTGGGTCTGTATCTCTGTGACAGGATCATAGGTTCATAGGTGGGTCTGTACTCTGTGACAGGATCATAGGTCCATAGGTGGGTCTGTAGCTCTGTGACAGGATCATAGGACCATAGGGTGGGTCTGTAGCTCTGTGACAGGATCATAGGACCATAGGTGGGTCTGAAGCTTGAAGTTTTCATGGGTACCGTCAGTATTTTCTTTGAATGGACAATAACAATAACGACAACGACGAAAGAAGAAGAAGAAGAGGGGGAGGACGAAGAGGAGGAGGAGGAGGAGGAGGAGGAGGAGGAGGACGATGGACGACGACGACGACAACGACGACGACGACGACGACAAGGGGGAAGAAGAAGAAGAAGAAGAAGAAGAAGAAGAAGAAGAAGAAGAAGAAGAAGAAGAAGAAGAAAACAACAACAACAACAACAACAACAACAAGTTTCGGTTTCAGTTTCATCTAGGAGGCGCACTGCGTGCAGACTAGTCCATATACACTACACCACATCCGCTAAGTTTTGAGACCACGCTGTGTATGATTTTAAGCTGATGGATAAATGAAATTAACAACTAAGATGAGATAATTTAAGAAGAGGGTATCGTGGGTACGACTTAGCAGATGTCTGACCTACGCATTAGCCCAACGCGCTGGTCAAAACCTTGAGTGCCTACCTAACATTGGTTTGTGTCTTTTTTGTTTTTCGTTGTGTTGTGTGTGTGTGTGTGTGGTGTGTTGTGTGTGTTTGTGTGTGTGGTGTGTGTGTTGTGTGTGTGGGTGTGTTGTGTGTTTTTTCATGTATGTGTGTGTAGTGAATGTACACATGTGTATGTTTTGGATGTGTCGGCACGGGCCCATGTGTGTGTGCGTGCGCATGAGTGTGTGCATGATGCACGTGTATGCGTACCCACGGGTGTGTTGTGTGTGTGTGTGTGTGTGTGTGTGTTTTGTGTGTGTGTGCGTGCGTGCGTACGTGCGCGTTTGTGTGTGTATGTGTGCGCGCACGCGCGCGCCGCGCGCGCGCGCGCGTGTGTGTGTGTGTCCTAGACTGCGATTCTCTAACTTACACTTCCTCAACGCAAAGGTCAGATTTGCTCACAGTCATATGAAAAGAAACATGAAACACTCCCGGACATTCTGCTGAACAGGGTTTTGGACGTTTTCTAAATCAAGTACCTTTTCTAAAGCACACACACACACACACACACACACCACACACACACACACACACACACACACACACACACACACAAACAACACCACACGGTCAAGGGAAAAATGTGAATCAGGGAGGGAAGGAGAAAGCCAGCAACTGGGAAAGAAACAACATTTTTATAAATAACCTAATCGGATACATTTTTCTTTCGAATTTTTCAAGTATAAAAAACCCTTTTTGAACGTGCTCGGTTTTCTCTCTCTCTCTCTCTCTTCCTCCCTCTCTCTCTCTTCTTCTCTCTCTTCTCTGTACCCGTGTGTGTGTGGTGTGTGTGTGTGTGTGTTGTGTGTGTGTGTGGTGTGTGGTGGTGTGTGTGTGTGCGCGCGCACTGCGCACGCGCGTGGTACGTGCTTCCGTCTGTGCGTGTTTGTGTGTGTGTGTTGGTGTGGTGTGGTGTGTGTGTGTTGTGTTGTTGTGTGTGTGTGTGTGTGTGTAATTTCGGATGTACCCTCTGGCCCGTCGGTCTTCTCTCCCCTCTTCAATGTAACTCTCCAGCGTCTGTCTGTCAAGTTCAATTAGAAACACAACTAGAGAAATATCTTTCATCCGTTATCTAATAGCCCCATACTTTAAAAATGAAGAGAGAAAGCGGAAAATTGACTTTATATTCATGACTCTCCGCTCGTCTGAAGAGCCTTCCAGGAAATCAATTATCTCTTGCAGAAAAGCTTGTCGCTTTCACTTTTTACTTTTAAAATTTTGAAAAGATTTGGTTAACAGTGCACGTGCGTTTTTCTTTATTTTCATCCAGGGGGAGAAACTGCCATTTCAACAGCCCGGCATCGCTGTGGACAGAGAAGGACAGAATATTCATCGAAAACACGATGTTGGATGGAAGGTATCTCGATCTGACAATTTTTTTAATTTTTTAAAACGAAGGGAAGGCGAGTAGGGGAGAGATTACAAATTCCAGTTCACCCCCCCCCCCTCACATTCCACAACCACACCACACACACACCAACACACACAACACACACACACACCACAAAAACACACCAGAGAGAGAGAGAGAGGAGAGGAGAAGAGGGAGGGGAGAGAGAGCGAGACAGAGAGAGTGAGACGAGACAGAGACAGAGACAAGCAGACAGAGAGGCAGACAACAGACAGGAGGGGACAGACGACACAATGACAACAGAGAGGGAGAGACAGAAAAAATAGACAGAGAGGCGCAGATAGAGGTTGTGTGTGTGATTGTGTGTTGGTGGGGGTGTGTTTTGTGTGTGTGTGTTGTGGTGTGTGTGTGTGTGTGTGTGTGTGCCGCGCCCGCAGCGCGCACGCGCACACACACACTATGCTGGTAAATGATCAGAAAAAAAGGGAGATATGGAAAAGAATTACTAACACAGACAGAAAATGACAGATCTGTCTACGTTTACAAAATATCTTGGAAAATCGGTGTGTGTGTGTGTGTGTGTGTGTGTGTGTGTGTGGGTGTGTGTGTGTGTGTGTGCGTGCGTTTCGTGCGTGGTGGGTCTGCGTGCGGGTGCGTGCGGTGTGAGCGTGCGTCGTGCGTGCGTGCGTGCGTGTGTGTGTGTGTGTGTGTTTTGTGTGGTGTGGTGTGTGTTGTGTGTGTTGCGTGTGTGAGGTATGGAAAAGATTTTTTAAAACAGATAGGGAAAAAGACAGATCCTCTACTTGACAAAATTGGAACCTCGTTTTTGTGTGTGTGTGTTTTTGTGTGTTGCGTGCGTGCGGCGTGCGTTGCGTGGGCGTGCGTGCGTGCGTGCGTGAAAGCGTGTGTGGTTTTTTGTGTGTGTTTGCGTGGTGCTGGTGCGTGCGTGCGTGCGCGCGCGCGCGCGCGTGTGTGGGGTGTGTGTGTGTGGAAAAGAATTATCAACACAGACAGAAAATGACCATCTGTTACTGACATAATATTTGGAACTTCGTTGTGGGTGTGTGTGTGTGTGTGTGTGTGTGTTGTTGTGTGTGTGTGTTGGGTGTGTGTGGTGTGTTGGTGCGTGTCGTGTTGCGTGTGCGCGTGCATGCGTGCGTGCGTGCGTTGGCGTGGTGTGTGTGTGTGTGTGTGTGGTGTGTGTGTGTGTGTGTGTGTGTGGTGTTGGGGGGGGGGAAGTGATTTTAAAATAGAAAGTATGTGATAGGGGAATGTTAGGAGGCGTAGAGAGGGAAAAATGAACCCCTAGGGAAGTGAGAAGGTGGGAAAGGGGGAGTGGGTGGGAAGGGAGATGGTGTGGGAGGGGAGCGGCAAGATGAAACAGCATAATTTATCACCTCCCCATGCGTTATCGCCAGAAAAACCTAATAACTGAAGGACGGAGGGAAGGGTTGTTGTGTTGTGTGTGTGTGTGTGTGGGGTGTGTGTGTTGTGTTTGGTTGGGGGTGTGTGTGGGGTGTGTGTTGAGTGTGGGGTGTGTGTGTGTGTGTGGGGTGTGTGTGTTGGGGGTGTGTGTGTGGTGTGGCATGTACGTGCGCGTGATCTGCGTTCACGTGTACTTGCACATGCACGTGCGTCACGTTGCATATGTATGTGTGTGTGTAGGAAGTGCCCCCCCTCTGGTACCATCTTATCTTGTCATTCCTCTTCATTTTAATCATCTTGGTCTCTCTGTCAAGCTCACTTATGAACACAAGCGAGAAATATCTTCCATCCGATTCTTGATTGCTTGACACGTTAAACTGAAGAAAAAAGCTGGAAAATTTCCTTTATATCCCCCATTACTCTCTCCCGAAAATCCTCCCAGGAAATCAATTCTTCACAGAAAAAGCTGTCGCTTTTTAGGGGTTTTTTTGTGACTGAAAAAAATGTTTTGAAAAGATTCGATAACAGTGAATTTTTTTTCATTTTCATCCATGGGGAAACTGCCATTAGACAGGCCGTGCAACGTTGTGGACAGAGCAGACAGAATACCCATCACAACACGATGTGTGGATGGAAGGTACTTGGTCTGACAGTGTAATAAAAGACAAAGAAATACAAAAGGAAGGAGAGTAAGTGATAGCTTACAAACCTCACCCCTCTCTTCACCCTCCACAGAGAAGAGAGAGAGAGAGGGGAGAGAGAGAGGGGAGAGAGAGAGAGAGAGGAGAGACAGACAAACAGACAGACAGACAGACAGACGAGACAGACAGACAGACAAAGAATGGATACAGAGAGAGAGAGAGAGAAGAGAGAGGAGAGAGAGAGAGAGAGAGAGGGATGTGTGTGTGGTGTGTGTGTGGGGGGGGTGTATGGATGTGAACGCGCGCGCGCGTGCTGTGTGCGTGCGTGCGTGCGTGTTGTGTGTATGTGGTGTGCGTGGTGGCATGTACGTGCGCTTGTATCTGCGTTTGTGTGTGTGCTTTAAATTTGCGCATGCACGTGCGCACCGTCCCAACATGTAACTATGTGTGTGTGTGTGTGTTGTTGTGTTGGTGGTGTGTGTGTGTGTGTGTGTGGTGTGTGTGCGTGTGTGTGTGTGTGGTGTGTGTGTGGTGTGGTGTGTGTGTGTGTTCGATGTGCCTGTCTGATACGATGATCTTGTCATTCCTCTTCATTGTTAATATCCCTGGTCTCTCGTCAAGCTCACTTACGAACATAACCAGAGAAATATTTCCATCCGTTTTTTTCATTGCTCCAGACTTTAGAACTGAAGAGAGAAAGCTGGAAATTTCCTTTTTATCCACAACTACTTCTCCCACTAAAGATCCTTCCGGGAAATCAATTCTCTCACAAAAAGCTTGTCGCTTTAGGATCTTTTTTTTGTTTGATTTAAAAAAATGTTTTGAAAAGATTCGATAACATGTAAGTTTTTTTTTTCATTTTCACCATGGGGAGAATGCCTTAGACAGCCCCACGTGCAACGTTGTGGACAGAGCACACAGAATACCCCATCACAACACAGATGTGTGGATGGAAGGAACTTGGTTGACAGTGATTATAAGAAAAAAAGAAAGTGAAAGGAAGGAGGTAAGTGAAGCTTACAAACCTCATTGCCCCATCTTCACCCCCACGGAGAGAGAGAGAGAGAGAAGAGAGAGAGAGAAGAGAAGAGAGAGAGGAGAGAGAGAGAGAGGGGAGAGAAACAGACGACTGGAAAAGCAGACAGAACAGACAAAGGGATGGATGGACAGGAGAGAGAGAGAGAGAGAGAGCAAAGCGAGAGAGAGAGAGAGAGAGAGAGAGAGAGAGAGAGAGAGAGAGTGGTGTTACGTGTGTGTGGTGCGTGTGCGGTGCGTTGCGTTGCGTGTGTGTGTGTGTGTGTGTGTGTGTGTGTGTGTGTGTGGGCGCGCGCGCGCGCGCGCGTGTGTGTGTGTGGGGTTTTATGTATGTGCACAGCGCGCATACACGTGCATGTGCGTTTGTATGTGGTGTTCCGAGGGGGGTGGGGGGGGGGGGGAAGGAGGCTGGTCAAATGAGATAGGAAGGAAAAAAGAGCTGTAGAAAAGGGGGAAACAAATGATGAACCCTCGGGGAAGAGAAAGGACGGGAAAGAGGAGGAGGTGGGTTTAAAGAGATGGTGGAACACCTCGGAAGAGAGAAGGTGGGAAAGGGGGGAGGTGGGTAAAGAGGTGGTGGAACCCTCGGGAAGAGAGAAGGACGGGAAAGAGGAGGAGGTGGGTAAAGAGGTGGTGGGAAACCCCCCCCCCGGGAAGGAGAAGGACAGGAAAGAGGAGGAGGTGGGTAAAAGGTGGTGGAACCCCTCGGAATAGAGAAGGATGGGAAAGAGAGGGGTGGGTAAAGGGTGGTGGAAGCCCTCGGGAAGAGAGAAGGATGGGAAAGAGGAGGAGGTGGGTAAAGAGGTGGTGGAAGCCCCCGGGGAAAAGAAAAAGGAGGGAAAGAGGAGGAGGTGGATAAAGAGGTGGGGGAAAAGGGGGGTGGGGGCGGGGGGGGGGGGGGCAAGATGAAACAGCATATTTTTTCACCTCCGCAACGCGTTATCGCCAGGAAAAACCCGATGACCGGGGACGGGGGGTTGTTGTGGATGTATAACTTATCTTAGCGGTGGAAAGGGTGGTCGTGAGGGGAGCTGTGCTGGCGGTGATGGCTCGTGGGTTGTGTGTGTGTGTTGTTGTTGTGGTGTGTGTGTGTTGTGTGTGTGTTTGTGTGGTGTTGAGTTTCTGCGTCTGTCTGTCGCCTGTCTCTCGCCTGCCTGTGTGTTCACATTTGGGCCCCCGGCACTGTCTGATCTTCATATTCCTTTCATATTTAGTCTCACTTACTGAACATAATTAAATAAATTTCTCCTATCTGTTATCTAATTGCCCCACATTTGGAAATGAAGAGAGAAAAGTGGAAAATCCTTTTATATCCACAACTACTGACTCGATCTGAAGATCCTTCCAGGAAAAACAAAATTTTCGTTGCAGAAAAAGTTGTCACTTTACTT
>JAMYXO010002058.1:0-25780 GCA_033310375.1 Conus canariensis
AGCAATCTGGAAGTCCCTCCCGAACATAGAGCTGCAGTACACAGGGCCCAAGGCGAACATCATGATAAAGAGCCGCAAGAGGAAGTCATGACCACAGCTTTCACAGAGAAAGAGCTGGAGGAAGCGTTGCAGAGCCTCAACCTGAAAAAGTCACCTGAACCAGACGGAACCACCAGTGAAATGATTCTGCATCTTGGGATGAAGAGCAAGGCAGTCCTTCTAACAACTTTTAACTCCAGCTGGAAGACAGGATCAGTACCACAGTGTTGGAGGGAAGCAGACACGATCCCCATTCACAAAAAGGGAAAGGACAAGTCGAAGGCTGACAGCTACAGACCCATCAGCCTTACAAGCTGCTTAGGAAAGCTGATGGAGAGACTTGTCAACACAAGGCTTGTCTGGCACCTTGAGGAGCATCAGCTGCTGAGCCCTGAACAGGCGGGCTTCCGCTAACACAGATCAACAGAAGATCAGATCACATTGATCACTCAAAGCATAGAGGACGCTTTCCAAGAAAAGAAGAACACGCTTGCTGTCTGGATTGACATGAAGAAGGCGTTCGACAAAGTCTGGAAGGACGGACTCAGGCTTAAACTACGGCGATGTGGTGTGTCTGGGAGGATGTACACCTGGATCAGCCAGTACCTACACATCCGCCAAGCCCGAGTAAAGATTCAGGGCCAAAAGAGCAAGAAGAAGGTGCTGAGACAGGGAGTACCACAAGGAGGAGTCCTTTCGCCAACGCTGTTCCTCATCTTTATGGAAGACATCGTCAGAGATCTCCCAAGAGGGGTCAGAGGAGCGATCTACGCAGATGACCTGGTACTATGGTGCTCTGAAGAGTATACCACTACAGCACATGTACGCCTCCAGACTGCGCTCAGTAAGATCGGCGACTGGACCAAGGAATGGCTTGTCTCTGTCAACTCAAGCAAAACAACCTACACAGTCTTCAGCCTATCCAGCAAGAAGCAAGAGGCGAAGCTGACTCTGAACAACCAAAGGCTTGCAGAGGAACCCACACCTACCTACCTGGGAGTGACCTTTGACCGCAGGCTCACTTGGAAACAGCAGATCACCAGATGCTGTAGCAGGGCCAAGCTGAGACTGGCGATCATGAAGAAACTTGCAGGAACGGACTGGGGGGGGGGGGGGGGGGGGGGCTGACGAACGTATCCTGAGGAGACTCTATACGGGGAGATTCCGACCTGTAGTTGAGTACGGGACATCAGCATGGGCATCAGCTGCAAAGTCTAACCTTGACCATCTCAACAAGATACAGAACCAAGCTCAGCGTGTCATAACTGGCGCTATGAGATCCACCCCAATTCTGAAGATGGAGAAGACCACTGGGCTGCAGTCATTGGAGGACAGAAGGGACACAAAGATCCTCATCCAGGCAGCAAAATTCAAACGCCTTGAAAACCATCCAATGAACGACAGAATGAGCAGACCCACCAAGAGCCGGCTGAAAAGAGGCAGCTTCACCCACCAGTCAAGACGCCTTGAAAGACAAATCCCAGTCTTGATGGAACACGAAGCAAAGCCTATCGCGGCAAATGTCACCCACCCATCTTGGAAGAGGCAGGTGTTCCCAACAGTCGTCACCAGCATTCCCGGAGTGGAGAAGAGAGGAACACAGTCAGACACCCAAAGTAAAACCCTGGCCATGGAGTACATCTGCAACCAGTACCCCCAGGAAGACTGGACCTATGTCTTTACAGATGGCTCCGCCACAGAAGCAACGAGGGATGGTGGAGCTGGAATCTTCCTCCGATACAAAGACGGAGATGAAGAAATTGCAATCCCAACAGGAAAATACTCCACCAACTTCCGAGCTGAGCGAGAAGCTCTCTGTGAGGCAGCCACAACAGTCTCGCAGAACTCCATAAGAACAACAGGGCAGGTGGTGGTGTTTTCAGACGCTCTCTCCGTGCTCCAAGCCCTCAAGAACTCCCGCTGCAAAGAACAGAACCATCTTACTTCAGCCCTTGTTGCCCTGAGTGCCAGAGTGGAGAAAGTGGTGATACAATGGGCACCAGCACACTGTAGTCTTCCGCCTGAGGACTGGCCACAATCGCCTGCTCCACCACATGCACACAAAATTTGGCATTGGACAGAGTGGAGAGTGCCCTTGTGGTGAGGGACCAATGACAACCGACCACATCCTTCAAGACTGTATGACGCATGCAGCATCCAGAAGGAAGTACTGGCCAACACCGACAGCAGTGGAAGCCAAGTTGTACGGCACCCTGGAGGAGCTGCGGTGGACGGCAGCCTTCATCGAGGACACCGGGCTGCTCATCTAATAGGAAGCGAACGAGGAAGAAGAAGAAGAATTGTGATCGGCCATCAGCGTGGCTATGCAACTCATATCTTCTTAGCCGTCTGACTCTAGCGTCACATTCTGTGAACTGTTTTTTCCGTAATAATTATCGCCCCTCCCCTCCACCCCCCCCCTCCCGACCTCTCCCCCAATTGATCCCATCTGTCAAGTGCGTGAAACCTCTCACAAAAGGCATTAAACGCTTAGAGGAAAAAGGGACGTTGTACGTGGTATACAAATAGGTAATAGAACCATTAACAAGTATGCCTTACCCATCGCACACGGTCGAACCGTGTCAAGGAGGACGAAGCGGTCAGGTGACAGATGGCACCTAAGGTAGTAAGGAGTTCGGACCTGCCCGACAGCGAAAGGGGAGAGGGACGTAACCACCAGGACCTCGGTGCACCAAGTGAGCGCTAAATACTCAGTCAGCTGAGGTTCTTTTGTAAACAGTCAGTGAAGAGCAGGAGTCTTGGACTCGTTCGGATGGTATTGCCGTGGGTCACTGGGTTGGTTCTATTGTCAGACTGGTTGAACGCGCGTGGATGTTGTTATCGTAGCCCTCTTTAAGATAATTACTGTGTTAAAGTGGCCTCCGAAGTCGGCGGGAATTTTCGATGTCCATCTGGTGCCAAGTGTTTGTTTGCTAATCAATTAGGTAGGGATGTGCGTAAATGCAGATGTGTGGAGAATGTAGCGAATGGAGAATTCACAGCACTTGTGAACTAGGGGTTTGAGAAGCAGCATGGACAAAGGCATGGCCCGAAGGGGAATCCTTTGTTTCCATTCCTATATAAAGTGAGGGAGAACAACGAGAAGGAAAAAGAACACCAGGAGAGAGAAAGAGAAGAACACCAGGAGAGAGAGAGAGAGAAGGCAGAGGAGAGAGAGAGAGAAGAGAGAAGGGTGGGCAGGACAGAGAACGGGTCGAGAGAAACGTGGTCTGGGAGATAGAAGAGACAGCAAAGTCTTAGGGAAAGACAAGCTGGAAGAGAAGAAAACTAAGTTTGAAGCCCAGAGGTGGGTGAAGAAGACGAAGAAGAAGAGTTCTACGTCGAGATCCCAGAGACGACCACGAAGACCCAGTCCTGAAACCTGGAGCCAGTCAACCAAGGGCATCACCATCAAGCAGTGCTGAAGAAGACGTGAAGAGACTTTTCAAGAACTGTGGTGTGGTGTGAAAGCGTGGTTGTGTGTGTGAAAACCTGGCCAGGTAAGAAGTCATTTTTATTATAACCCGGGATTAGGAAGTATTGATCTTTTATGTGTTGATTTGTTCATTTTGTGTAACTGGATTTTTCATGTTTGATTATAGTAGCATAGAAATTGTATTTCTTGTGCTCAGTCGTGTTAGGAGAGAAACGAATGCGTGACATCCCATTCCCTGAGAGAGGTGAATGTTTGGTGGGTGCATGAGTGTGCATATGCGTGTATGAGTGCAAAGATAACCTTGGTGTGTTAAGCCTGACCAATAATACATCAACTTAGTGCACTTAAGCAATACCATCACGATTTCCCCCGTCTTGGACAAAGTGGCGAGCCTGCCAGGATTGCATGGCCCAAATTAGTCTCAGGCGGGAAACAAAGTGAGTGCTAGAGTAGTACTGGGGCGAAGCGTCCACTAAAGGCAATTTTAATTAGCTCTTCTAATTATTTCCTTTAGTTCTTTGAGTGTTGAGTATTGACTTGCGTGTAGGGTGGTTGTATTAATCAAAGGTCGTTCAGAGAAACGAAGAACGAGGTTCTAGTCTTAACTCTCACAGAAGCTGTGGTTTAAGATTAAGGCTCCTTTGTGTTGGGAATACTACCACTGGTTGGTGTACTCGTACCGTGTAGTAGATAAACTGTGTACCAACTTTTTCCGTGTTTATAAGCGAAACCGTTTTAGTGGTGCTAAAACATATTGAAAAAGAAATGGCTGAAGAAAGTTTTACCCCCATAGAAAAACTAGTAAGTTTGGGGAAAGAAATGGGATATACTGGAGATGAACTGCGTAAGTTCATAGAGACTCAGCAGAAGGCTGAGAGAGATGAAAGGGCCGAAAGAAGGAAATTTGAAAAGGAACGTCTAGCGGCAGAAACTGCTGCGTCAAAGGCTAAAGCAGATGCAGAGAGTGCAGCTGCCAGAGCGAGAGCGGAAGCGGAATCAGAGATTTTAGCTAAACAAATTGAGTTGGAAAGAATAAAATCTGAAAATCGTAGTGAAATAGACACCAGTTCTGAGTCAGTAGGCCGCAGATTAAGCTGCGCACCTAGACTTAAACTCCCACTGTTCAGAGAAGAAACTGATTCGATCGATGCCTATATCAGTCGGTTTGAATCGGTTGCCGAGCACGAGGGCTGGCCCGAAGATGACTGGGCAATAAACCTGTCTGCCTTGTTGACAGGTCGTGCGTTACACACTGTTTCCACCTTACCCAAAGGTGATCAGAGGGATTTTGACAAGGTGAAACAAGCAGTACTAAAGGCTTATGATTTGACTGAAGAAGGTTTTAGGCGTAAGTTTCGCGAGGCGAGAATCGAACATGGTGAGACATACACACAGTTCGGAGTTAGACTGGATCACTATTTCAACAAGTGGGTAGAACTTAGTGGAGTGGACTGTGATTTCGAAGGCCTCAAGACACTGGTGATGAAGGAACAGATACTTGATGGTTGTGGGACAGGCCTCACCATCCACATTAAGGAAAAAGGTGCAACCACAATAGCTGAGGTACTTGAGACAGCAGAGACTTACCGGGAAGCGAGGCGTGATTTGCCTGAACAAGAGGAAAGCCCGGAAGCATATTCAGAGGATAGCAGCCCAGCACATATCTCACGCAACGGGCCCGTATTGCACGCCCGTAGGCCCACGGCATCACGTGAGCAAACAAGGGTGAAGGCCCACGTGGATAAGGCCGTAGATAGACGTACCTGCTTCTTGTGCGATAAGACAGGACACTTGGCTAGAGATTGCCGATTTAGACCTCAGAAAGCTGCAGCAATGAGGGTCAGGCCAAGCGAAAGGCAGGCAGCAAAAGATGAAAAAGATGACAGTGTTATTTTGTCTGGACTGTGCTGTGTGTTCACAGATGCAGGCGATAACATGGATGTGCACAAAGGCAGAGTAGGGGACAATGTGGTTAATGTCATTAGAGACTCTGGGTGCACTGGCGTAATGGTGAAGGAGTCCCTGGTTAAGAAGGGACAATTCACAGGTAAAACACAGAGGTGTAGACAAATAGATGGAACAGTGGCAGAATTCAAAACGGCCCTGGTGGTTATTGATACACCATTCTATAGTGGAGTCGTACAGGCTTTGGCTGTTCCAAAGCCGCCGTATGATTTGGTAATTGGGAACATTTCAGGAGCACGTGGGTACGAAAACCCAGACCTTGATTTCTGTGTCGAATCAGAGAAAAGGAATCACGTGAGGAAAACGCCCCAGGCAGTCAAACACTCCAGAAAGCATTGGAGCGTGTCCGGTGAGACCTATCGCACTCACTTACGGGCAGAGCAAAAGGGCGATTACTCGCTCAGAAAACTGTTCGGTTTTGCTCACAGAGGGCAGAAGAAAAATGTTAAAGAGGGTACAATCGGGTTCGAGTTAGAGAACGGCATATTGTACCGAACTTTTACTCATTCGCGTTTGGGAAAAACGAAGAAGCAGGTTGTCGTTCCCAGGCAGCGCAGAAAGGGGGTGATGTCCGAAAATCATGTGACGTCAGCCTCGGGCCATCTTGGTAGGAAGGCCACACAAAAGGTTGTGACGCGAGAGTACTACTGGCCCGGAATCCTAGGTGATGTAAGGCGTTTCTGTGCACATTGCAACATATGCCACGGGGTACGGCAAGGTGTGTGTACAGAAAGGGGGATCGGACGGGTCTCACCAAAAGGGGACGGTAGGCTAAATTAAAATGGTCATACGATTTTTGCGAGCGTGTGCGTGCGTCTCGTGCAGCGTCGTGTATGCGTGACGTGGCTGGTTGCGGGCCACGTGTATGAAGAGAAAGGGAGAGAATTTCCGTAGAAACATAATGTTTATCTATACATGGCCGCACTACTTAGAGCTGGTGGAAGTTTCAGACTGGTGTTGATATTTGTTTGGTTAGTGCGTACGGTATTGATTTTTCTCTAATTTTGTTACAAGGTAAATCTTGTGTGCGTTCTCTGGTGTAAGTAGGCTTATTAGAGGCCTAGATTAAAGTTGGTTTAAATGAGAGAATTGTGAGTTTCAGCTCCTTGAATGTGTTTTAGCCAATGCAGGGCATTGTCTTGAAGTGGGGGGAATTTGTCAAGTGCGTGAAACCTCTCACAAAAGGCATTAAACGCTTAGAGGAAAAAGGGACGTTGTACGTGGTATACAAATAGGTAATAGAACACATTAACAAGTATGCCTTACCCATCGCACACGGTCGAACCGTGTCAAGGAGGACGAAGCGGTCAGGTGACAGATGGCACCTAAGGTAGTAAGGAGTTCGGACCTGCCCGACAGCGAAAGGGGAGAGGGACGTAACCACCAGGACCTCGGTGCACCAAGTGAGCGCTAAATACTCAGTCAGCTGAGGTTCTTTTGTAAACAGTCAGTGAAGAGCAGGAGTCTTGGACTCGTTCGGATGGTATTGCCGTGGGTCACTGGGTTGGTTCTATTGTCAGGCTGGTTGAACGCGCGTGGATGTTGTTATCGTAGCCCTCTTTAAGATAATTACTGTGTTAAAGTGGCCTCCGAAGTCGGCGGGAATTTTCGATGTCCATCTGGTGCCAAGTGTTTGTTTGCTAATCAATTAGGTAGGGATGTGCGTAAATGCAGATGTGTGGAGAATGTAGCGAATGGAGAATTCACAGCACTTGTGAACTAGGGGTTTGAGAAGCAGCATGGACAAAGGCATGGCCCGAAGGGGAATCCTTTGTTTCCATTCCTATATAAAGTGAGGGAGAACAACGAGAAGGAAAAAGAACACCAGGAGAGAGAAAGAGAAGAACACCAGGAGAGAGAGAGAGAAGGCAGAGGAGAGAGAGAGAGAAGAGAGAAGGGTGGGCAGGACAGAGAACGGGTCGAGAGAAACGTGGTCTGGGAGATAGAAGAGACAGCAAAGTCTTAGGGAAAGACAAGCTGGAAGAGAAGAAAACTAAGTTTGAAGCCCAGAGGTGGGTGAAGAAGACGAAGAAGAAGAGTTCTACGTCGAGATCCCAGAGACGACCACGAAGACCCAGTCCTGAAACCTGGAGCCAGTCAACCAAGGGCATCACCATCAAGCAGTGCTGAAGAAGACGTGAAGAGACTTTCAAGAACTGTGGTGTGGTGTGAAAGCGTGGTTGTGTGTGTGAAAACCTGGCCAGGTAAGAAGTCATTTTTATTATAACCCGGGATTAGGAAGTATTGATCTTTTATGTGTTGATTTGTTCATTTTGTGTAACTGGATTTTTCATGTTTGATTATAGTAGCATAGAAATTGTATTTCTTGTGCTCAGTCGTGTTAGGAGAGAAACGAATGCGTGACATCCCATTCCCTGAGAGAGGTAAATGTTTGGTGGGCGCATGAGTGTGCATATGCGTGTATGAGTGCAAAGATAACCTTGGTGTGTTAAGCCTGACCAATAATACATCAACTTAGTGCACTTAAGCAATACCATCACGATTTCCCCCGTCTTGGACACCATCATTCCCAGCGCCAGTGTCACAATCCATCCCTTCGTGCTCTATGTGATAGCTTTAGTTTTGCTTTTGTCGTCTTCTGTTATATTTTCGTTTGAAATTTGTTGATGATTTTCTGATGCAATTGTCGTCTGTGATACAGATGTCCTTGTGTATGATTGCTATCAGTTGGACTCTCAGCTCTATCGTCTGCACCCATGTGTGCAGAATTGAATGTCACCGTTGTCAGTGTCGTCCCGTTGTGCTGGAGAGGGAGGGAAGGAAGGGGGAAGGGGGGGGGGAGGGGTGGAAGGAGGCACACAATCAGTCTTTATGAGACAAGTAAGGTAAAAATGGGCAAACAGCTGGAATGATCCCACTTGAGGCTTTCCAAACGAAACGTGTCAAGTACGTGAAGGACCGACATGATGAACAAACATATCCGAGAGCTGTGAAACGTTTTCCAAGGTCTGACGATACCTTTCTCAGCAGGCCTACCTTTCTTTGCAGCGCACTCGGACCTCTACTGTAGAGTGTGTTTTACAGGCTGTTCCATTCTTATTCAATCTCCTCCTCCTGTATATCTTCTTCTTCTTCTTCCTTCTTCTTCTATGAAAGGCGCGTGCGCGCGCGCGCGTGTGTATATGCATGTGTGTGTGTGTTGTGTGTGTGTGTGTGTGTGTGTGTGTGTGTGTGTGTGTGTGTAAATACGGTATAATATGAAAAAGAATGTTAGCGCAAAATTAGTGTACCATATGATATCAATTTGCGTTTTGCTTTGTTTTATCTTAATGTTCTTTACCCCGTGAATATGCTCACATTTGTTTCAAGGATCAATGTATCTGTAAACAATAAAGCCTGGTCTTCGACCTCTCTCTCTCTCTCTCTCTCTCTCACTCTCTGTTTATCATCGTACATGCATAACAATAATAACAACGATGATAGCAACAACTATGATAATACTATTACCACTACTACTAATGATGATGATAATAATAATAATAATAATAATAATGAAGATGACGATGACGACGACGACGGCGGCAACAACAACAACAATAACAATGATGATAATGAAAATAATAATAATAATAATAGTAATGATGATGATGATTGTAACAATAATAATAATAATAAAAGCAATAATAATGATGACGATGATGACGACGACGACGACAACAGCAACAACAATAATGATGATAATAGTAATAATAATAGTAATGATAAAAACAACAATAATGATGATGATGATGATGATGATGATGATGATGACGGCGAAAACATCTATGCTACTACTACTACTGCTACTACTACTACTACTACTACTACTACTGCTACTACTACTATTACTACTACTACAATTGATTATAATAATAATAATATAACAACAAACAACAGCAACAACAACAATGATAATCAGAAGAAGAATAGATCACAATAATAATAATAAAATTATTATTGATATCGTTATTATTATTATTACTATCATTATCATTATTATCATCATCATCATATAATTATTATAATATTAATAATAATAGTAATTATAATAATAATGAATATTTCAGTAAGTTGAAAATTTAAAGCACATAATGCCATGAGTCGGGTTTTTTTTTCTAACCATGTGTGTGTGTGTGTGTGTGTGTGTGTGTGTGTGTGTGTGTGTTATGAGCTACACATCTGACGACCTGATAAAGTTCATAGCATTGAAATAAGTCGTGGATTGAGAAGCGTTCATTTCAACATTGCAACAACAACAACAACAAAATGTTTTCCTTCAGGCCTTCGATAAGTCACATGACCCACCTGAAACAGGAAACAGGTCATCTCCAGAGTTGTGGACAGTTCTGGAGTTGAGATGTGAATGAAAATTGATAGGGGGAGAGGGGTGGGGAAGAAATTTGACATGTAATGCACAAGACTTTGAACAGCAATGCCACCAGATTCTTTTTTTTTCACTTGCATTCCATTTCTTGACTGGACGAAGTGGAAGCTTGTCGCCTCATTCTAGACATACGCAAAGATATTTTGCAACTTTAGAAGCTAGTAGAGTTTGTGAAATTGAACAGAGCAGGTTGTGTTTGAAAACCGACAAGGTATCTGCAGAGAACAGAAAATCTATTTCCTCCGAGCTGTTTCACGTTGAGGAGAAGCAAGTTAAACATGACATGAATCTTCTGCACTGCTGGCACTGCTCTGTTTGCAGTAAGGACCTGTAGCAGGCTTGCCATGTAGGGACATCCATTTAAGGGCACTGCAGTACATCTCAGACAGAGGCCGAAGTAGAGAGGGAATCCAACTGCGGTGGGCAAGCTTCACTGGATTGTGTGTGTGTGTGTGTGTGTGTGTGTGTGTGTGTGTGTGTGTGAAGCCGCGGACTGGTTCGTTTTGACCGACGTTGCCGACATTCACTTCCGGTCATAAAGGTCACAGTCTGGGGTGTGTGGGTCGTCTCGCTGGGGTGAATCGCATAGCTCCAAATCAAAAATGTTGTTTTCAGTATCGGCGGCTTGTTAGAGAGATATTCTTCCCGGTGTGTGATCTTCTTGTCTGATTATTAGCGGTGGTAAGCAAAATTATGACAAGAAGATCAAAGCAGACGGCAGCGTAGCTGAAAATGAACAAAAAACAAATAAACAGATCATTTGGAACGGTTAAAAAAACACACACATAAATATGTGAAATAATTCAACCAAATCATAGCTCTGCCTGAAATGAGCAGACCATTGAGGTCAACTGTTCTGTAGGATTGGCTGAATATGACTTTATTACGTCAACATAGAACGTGTTGTGATTGTCGTTGCCGACGTCAAAGGTTCATACCGCATCCGTACGAAGCCCCGTTCGGATTGGTCAGTATAAGAGTCCATTCTTGTTGGCTGATACTATTGACCCCAGAATGACAGAGGCTTCTTACTTCCAGACGACACATCACTCTACAAGTATTTTGTTCACTGCGTCACTCCATTCGTCATTTCTTCCGTTCACAGACATTTTATGGAAGGAAAGGTTTGGTTGTTTGTTCGTTTGCTTGCTTGCTTTTTTGTTTGGTTTGTTGCCTTCTAAGCCTTGCCGTCAAGAATTCAAGGATGGCACATCAAGTCTCCCTTCACCCCCCTCCCCCCCCCCCCCGCCCCCCTCCTCCAACCCTTTTCCCAACTCCTAGTTATATTGGAAGTAGGCACGAGCAGTTTTCGATTTCACGAGCAAAAAGTCACTGTTCTGAGAAACGGAAATAAACTTCCCCTACGTACTCCAGTCCACGGCTATTCTGAACATATTGGATGTGTACCAGAACCTATGTCTCCTTTCTACTACTGTCCCAGCCCAATTGGCTGATATGTTCATGAGCCGTAATATCACTAGTGTAATTTGCGTTCCGTTACTGTGGCTACTAACTGAAATAGACTGTGTAAGATGACAGTGAATTTCGCCACCCGTAATGCATTCTGTTCTTCAACCTACAAGTAAAATCAGAGAAAAATTCTGCCTCTTTCCCGTCTGATTGTAATTTCCATATAAAGCTCAGACCATGTCTAAACAGTACTTTTGGAACATGAGTGGCTGTTGCAACTTCCCTGATATATCTTGTGAACACATGATGGTATAACACTGGTATAGCGTTCATCAGACATGGAAGTAATCAACACATGAATATCGAAACACACACGCAGGCATAGGAACTTGCCACATTCACCGAGAGCCTTGTCAGTCTGTCCGATTTTTTCCCAGCCCGAATAACATTTTTCAGATATTTGTCTGAACCTTTTGGATCCTACTATACTTCCTAAGCCCTGATAGTCCACGTCCGTATAGAAAAGTCGTTTTGATTTTCGTGTCGGACATTTTTGTTGCTGTATCTGTCGGCAAGGTGTTTCAGATTAAAAGAAATATCCAGTCTTTTAATATCTGTCAATATTTTTACTGACAAATTATCCAAACAATTGGCACCGTTGAAAAAACAACTACAACAACAACAAATAAATGCAACAAGACTCCAATTTTATCTGGTTACCGGGAAAAAAGTCACATTTCATAGGATTTACCAAATCCTCCGTTTTCGAATACATCAACCATTGCTTTAACCAGAATCACTGGAAGACACTTCTTCTTCCTGCACTGTAGAGAACTATAAAATAGGCATTCTGGCTCACCCACCTCCGCCAGCTCCAACCGGCTGAAGCCGGTTTCGCTGTTGCTCCGCCGGCTTACCCAGAATGCCTATTTTATAGTTCTCTAATAGTAAACACTTTACAAACATACATAATGTGTAGGATTATCTGTTTTTAACACTAATTTAGAAAACTTTTGAGACTTTAGTTTTTGCTTAATCCTTCGTTTTTCTTGATCGTCTTCAATAACATCATTTTCACGCATACATTCATCAAATGCGTCTCTGTCTTTCATGTGAAATAAAACTACAGTCTTTAATTGCTCTCTAAAGTCTTTTAAAACTGAGTTATATTTCTGACATAAAATCCACACACTTATCCCAGCATGTCTTCCACTGAAAGCTAGTTTTGATAAAGTATTTCTTTTCTAACTATGTCTCTTTCTGCCGAACAGTCATCTATAATAAATAGTGTCTGCGTTCCTTCAAACTGTCTATAAAAGTGTTCTAAGCACTCGCTAAGTTTATTGCTAGGATCAACTAAATAGATTTCATCATCCGTCCATATAAACCTTCTGTCGTGATATGCTTTGTTCCATTTAAGTGTTGGGCAGAAAATTACTATATGATCAAAATTATAACGATAAACTGTTTGTAATAGGTCGAGGACAAATATTGTTTTTCCACAACCAGTCTGTCCACAAATCAATGAACAATGAGGGGTTTTTATCATAAAGTTTAACATCGGCATTGACACCAAAGTCGTTTGCTCCATAGTTTTATAACAGAATTTAATTTACACCAGTTAGTGTTGTTATCATACTATCCGTCAAAATTTGATCAGTACAATAAAATCTTATAAGGTCTAAATGTGTCAGATTAATCCAACTCAGTTTTGTCAGATTGTTTCTATTAAGACTAACATTGATTTTGTTGCTTGTTGTTACGACCTTAAAATTTTCACCATCGTGACGAACCACAACAGTAACTTTAAGATTGTCAACGTCTAAGTTTTGCCAGCTAATAAGAATTCCTTCCATAAGGTTGTCACTGACACCCACAGCTCCATTCCTCCCCACATCTTTTAAGACAGAAATTTCAAATATCATTGTGAACGTGTCTCCTAATAACGTGCGTGGAAAGAACTGTACTTTTGTAGTAGCTTCCTTCAAAACTGATTCTCTTCTGTGGAGGATGTACTGTTTGCTCCCAAACTTCTTTATTTCGATCTCTTTTCGACTGTTGTCCTCTGGCATAAGACTTACATGTAAAGGGCCAGAGTTCAATGCTTTTCTGAAACTTTTTTGACGGTCAAAAAATGTAAATGGGCTTACGAATTCAAATTTTATGTCCCATTCTAAATATGGTTCTAAGTGCCATTTGTTGTCAGTTTTTCGAACTATTTTATATTCATACTGACCCGCATTATTTGCTTCTACATTGCGTAGTTGTTCTAGTTTAGGAAACCTTTTGCTGTCGCTAACCTCTTTGCGTTTATAATAACCATCTTTAGTGTACTCAAAACCATACAAAGTGCCTATCTCACCGTTTTGTTCAAAGTCCTCAACGTCTGCAAGGTCTTTTAATTCTAAAGTTACACACCTCTCAGGCGCTAATGTAACTCCTGATTCTTCTGGCCCACGTGACATTATTTTTAGTACACCTTATTATTTTATTTCTAAAACAATGTGCAGGTTATCACATTTCACGACTTTTCCTGTTTGGTCTTTGATTTTTATATTAAACGATCCGACCCTCCCACAAGCTAATCTTTTAAACTGTAAATTAGGGAATCGTATAATTTCATAATCGCAATATGCAGCTTTCCCTGATGGAAGAGCTCTTAAAACAGTTGAGGGCCTTCCATCATATAAGTTTTCATCAGTGCTCAGCTCATCCAAATGTACATAGAGTAATGGATATAAGGCAAGATCGAGCGGATTTTCTCCCACATAAGTAGTCTCTTTATGAATAACTAAAAATGTATCATGTGTAAAGCCTAACATTTTAGCTAGCTCTACATCAAAAAGGTACCTTACTACGTTATCTTCATGTTTGAATGTCAACATTGTTTTTAGATTTGCATTGTTAAGTTTGAGAGTAATGTCGAAGTTACTCATTGCTTCTTTTAGCGAGCAAAACCCGTAATAACCATCAGGTATGGTTAACTGGCTAATTAAGTCTCCAACATGGTCAACTTTTTTAATCTTATTATTCTCCTTGGATTCACTTATATTAAACCATACGACTTTGTAAAAAATTTCATGGAGTGCAACCCTTCGGGTTCCGCATTCATTATCAATAGCATACTCTAAAAACGAAGGACTGTCTTGAGTTGTTATTGTTACAAACATTTTTAAAACAAATTTAAAAATGAGTGCATTCAAATATACTAATGCAAAATATTCTGTCGGGCTGCACTACAGTCCTAAAGATATAACAACTGACACCCTCGACATTTCTGTGACTCAGACTGACGCCTTTCAAGTAAAGGTTAGTACTCCATTGAACAGATATCTTAACCCTCCTATTAAAAACGACTACATCCCGAAAGTGTGGTTTAGTCATCCGATGCAGTTTTATCAGAACCAGTTAAACTTTGCTGTGTTTTGCGCATCAACTGGGTGTGGAGTGTCGCATGCTGATCATTTAAATCATCCTGATCCTTTGGTGAGGTCAGTGTATAGATTTCATTTTTATTACACCTTCAGACGTATTTTATCTGAACTGCAAGCGCCATTACCAAATGACAAAACGTTTAATCCATTCAGCAACAGAATAGATTACAAGGCTTTTGAAAGGATCTGTAACGAATTTGATATTGACCCAAAGACAGACTTTAGACAAAAGTTGGATCTTAATCATGGTTTAGGCACCCTTTATTTTTGGGGCGTGCACAGAAAGTATAACTATGATTGGAATCCTCCTTACACATCTTTCTCTTCAGGCACAACTGTTCACCTCGGGTCCATAGAGCAAGAGCATAAAACAGCATGGACAACATTTATTTTGGATACTTCTAAGGGCCTAACTAGAGCGGGAATAGAACGAATAAACGACTCTATTCGTACTTATGTTTGGTGTTTGCTAGGTTCGCAAGCACAGGCAAGATCAAACATAATTGATCCTTCTACTGGCTTTGATGCCCCAAAACAGTATTTAGCAAATTTAGAGGACGCCATTAATTCTGCAATTGATTTGCCTTCAAGTATTAAAAGGTACCAAAATGTTTTACAATTTGCAAGATCGAAAGTAGACTTTGCTGTCGGCACTGGTTTATACATGCTACCTTCTGACCTCAGGCTCCAGGTAGGAACAATAATAAACTACAACAATGAAATCCTTGTTGCAGGAAATGAACAGAAGGTTGGACAAAACGACATAAATTCTGAGCCAGTAATATTACAAACAATAAAAAAACACCCCCCAAGATTAAGTCATCCAATCCCCAAGGCCCAAAGCCCAAAGGCCATTGAAGACGCGCGTGATGACCATGAATATGAAAAGACGGCACTTGTTATTGGATTAACTGCCCTAGGATTACTTGGTCTTTATCTTACTAAAGAGTAACCCAACTATTAAGACAACTAATGCCCATAAGTGCTCAGCCATAAAGCCAACTACTTTACTTGCGGCAGACAAAAGCCAGCTAACGATCCCTCCTATTATACCAGGCAAAGAATCTATTGCTTTACTGGCTAATTTTTTTAGTAAGTTTGCAAGGTGATCGAGTTGTTTTTTTACCCATCGTATAATTGCATTTGATCAAGAACAGTTCATGAAACCATACATCATGAAGAACACTGATCTCAGAACTAAATCCGCAGATGCTTCAGAAAAAGACTTTTTCAAGTTGATGAACAACAGCTGTTTTGGAAAGACTATGGAAAATCCGCACAAGCGTAAAGATGTTAGATTGGTCACCAGAGAAAACGTTGCAATTAAGTTGACTTCAAAACCTAATTATCAGGACTTCAGAAGATTTCATGATCAGCTTTTTGGCATAATGATGAAAAAAAAGAAAGTCAAATTGGATAAGCCCATTTTTATTGGGTTTACTGTTTTAGAGCTGTCGAAGCTTTTGATGTTAGAATTTCTTTATGACTACTTTAAACCCTTGTATCCGGAGTCCAGAGTTCTGTACACAGATACAGATTCCTTTGTAATCGACATCCCTACTGAAGATTTTTACAAAGACATGGAATTAGAAGTAGCAAAAGAGCATGCTGGATGGTACGACACATCTGATTACCCTAAAGATTCGCCTTTGCATTCAAATATTAATAAGAAGGTTTTAGGTAAGATGAAGGATGAATTATCTGGAGGTGTGATCAAGGAGTTTGTTGGTTTGAGGTCGAAAATGTACAGTCTTTCAAGCCAAAAAAAAGTTGTTAAAAAAGCAAAGGGAATATCTCGTAGTGTTGTGCAGTCAAGCATAACCCATGACAACTACAAAGAAGCATTGTTTGGCAATAAGACTTTTCATCATGACAATTACAAGCTGCGATCTAATCTGCATGAGATTAACACAACAGTTGTAACAAACGGTCTCTTGACCGCACTAACACAAAAAGAGTATTTGTTAATCCAGAGTTTTCATATGCAATTGGTCATTGGAGAATAGTATAATCATATGGGCTTATATGTTTCAGCAATCGCACGTTCAATTATATCATCATCTAATTTAGCAAAATTAATATTATTTATTAATGCTAGATGTGCTTTAATTTTTTTTGTCATTTCACAATATTCATGTTTCCATAAATCAAAATAAAAGCTTTGGGGTTTAAAGCGATTGTCTGGCCAGAGATTGTCAATCTTCTCAAATACTTCTTTAATGATATACTGATACTCAAATAAATCTTGCATTAATTTTAAAGACTTTTCCTTTGCCATTTCTGCCATTTCCCTTTGAGCTTCCATTTTAAACCCAAATGTATTTGCGTAGATTAAAACAGTTCATTAAGCTTAACTATATCACCAACCAATTCAACCAAATTATTATCCATTACTGCTAAATGCGCTCGAATTTTTTTTATCTTTTTAATATATTCTTGCTCCCAATCAAAATTTGAGGTTTTGTCTAGCATGGCATGATCAATCTTCTTAAATATTAGTCTAATAGCAAGATTATAATCAAATATTTCTCGCATTATTTCTAAGGACTCTTCCTTCACCATTCTTGCTTCCAGTGCCATTTTACGTAAGGATTCTTCCTTTTCCATTCTTGCCGCCATTTTAATTTAAATTAAAAAATAATTAAGCGACTGGAACTGTGTCTGGAGGGATTATCTGCAGTTCTTCCTTCACAAAAGATCTTCGGGGGGCTGGTCGTTTTGTTGTGTCAGTTTCTCGTAAATAATACATGGGCGGATTCATTTTCACAATTTTTTTTATCTCATATGGATCAACACTCCAAACTGGATCTGTTGCCCTGATGCGAGTGTCCCCTTCCCTTCTCCCGGCGAATAAAGGTATCTCACTTTCAAACCAAATGGTAATAGTTTGCTTGATGAAGACTCTCCTTCAACAACATTTATTGTTTGTTTTCTGATTGCTTGTACTGGTTTTAGACCTTTAAATTCTTCATTATTCATTGCGCGCAAAACTGAGGGCAGCCTTCTAACCCATTCTGTGTTGCGAGAATTGTCAATCAGCTCTCTGTGATACTGGTAGGAGAAAAGTCTTTCAGATAACTGTTTGTTAAAGTTTTCAACCAAACCCTGTGATCTGTGAACACCCGGAATGCCTCTTTTAATGGTAACTCTATGTTTTAACAATAATTGATTCACTTGTCCTTTAAATTCTTTCCCATCATCGACTTGAATCATGCGAGGATAAGTTAAGGGTCCTCGTTGATATATCAGTTGTATAGCGACAGCAACAGCAGAAGCACTCTTTTGAGTTAATGGTTCAGCATCTTTGTATCTTGAAGCTATGTCAATGACTGTAAGTGCGTACTTAAATCTTTTTCGTCTAATCGTATCATGGGGTAAATATAAAAGATCCATTTGATGGGTGTCGTTCGGTATTGTGTTGACAAAGTGTGGTCTCTGTATTTGTTTAGGCGCTGGTAGATAAATTTGCCAAATCGCTTGTTTAGATAACCATTCCTTTGCTGTTTGTTCACTGACTCCAGCTGCTTGGCTTAGCTTTTTAATTGCTGTTATTCCCTTCCAATATCCTTTTGGCGAATAATAGATCTTGTTCATTTTTTATTCAGCCAATATTATGTGCAACAAAATACACAATGGTCATGCCAAAGGCAATAAACAATATTTCTTGCATCTTTTGTTTTTCTGATGGTTGATAAAAATCGCTGAATTTTGGTGGAGGCAATGTCTCGATTGGCTTGCCTGTTACAAGATAATATTCTTTTATTGCTTGATCAACATCTTTAAATGTGTAAGCTGCATGTCCCTGTTTTTTCAGTTCATCGTTAATAAAATCTAACTGCTCAATTCTCTGCTTTTCATACGCAGCTTGTGCTGCGGCTAGTTGCTCCATAGCTTTGTTATGTCTTTTTCTCTCGCCGTCATCCCGTAGTTTACTAAATGCGTAATTACTTCCGCTAAAAGCAAGCGCATTAACCACAGCGCCACCAATCATCATTACGAGTGAAGCCATTTTTATAAATGTATTTTTTTTAATTTTACATATTGATACTGTCTGGAATTATTCCTTGCTTAACTAGAAAATCTTTCGTAGCAAATGAAGCTGTAATAATAGCAATCAGCTTTGCTGAGTCTTCAAAGTCTAGTTTGCCAAGATCTGCTGGTTTTATTTTTAACAGGCTTTTACCAAGCATTGTGTATCCTACACTTAGGCCTCCAATAACAGCAGAATGGTATACAAGGTTAGTAATAGTTTTTTCGGTGCTCATTTTTAAAAAATAAAATAATATTTATTCATTAATAAAACATGAACTGCGATGATTTACTTCCTGAACTTACAAATGATCAAGTTGATGACCAAGCTATTATGCGCCAAAAGGAAAGGCTGTATTCTTTGGCGGCGTGTGGAAAAACAAAACAGTACCTTGGAAATGAATTCAGCATAGAACAGATTCAACAGATGTCAACGCAAGACATTGTAAAGTATCACAACAGGTATGAAGCGCAACTGGGGTCAAGAATGGTAAAAAGTGTTGGGCAAACGGTTCTTAGTTTGTACACTAAACTAGTTAGTAGATTTGCTCCCATTGATTCTGAACAAGATTTTATGTATGATTTAACACAGGATCCAGTTTTAACAAAGTCATTAGAGTCTCTAGGATGTGATCTATATTACAGATTTGGAACATTGTTATCGCCATTAATCATGGGATTAATTACTTTTAATCATATAGATTTTGTTTCCCTTCAAAATGACCGAGCCAGAAAATCAGCAGAAAACATTGATGGAGAAAGTGACCAGTAAAAAGCCTCCTCATCCTGGGCGTGTTGCAGCAGGAAAAAAATTAGCAGAGTGGAACAAACAAAAAAAATTAATGTTGCAATCACAGAATGTAACTCATAATGAAAACATAACACCGCCAACGCCAACAGTTGTTTCAATGCCAGCTGTAAATACACAAGTTGATTCAAGACCTACAACACCAAAGTCGTCATGGAATATTGAATTTAAAACAGTTGCCATTTTTGGCGTCATTGCTGCTGGGGGTGGTTATTACGGTTATAAAATATATAAACAACGCCAGCAAAAACCAAAGCAGTCCAAAAAATCTCAGCCACTAAATACAGAAGCCGAACAAAAAAGCATGCCAGAACTGCCAACAACAAAAGATCATTTTGATCCATTTCAGATGGAATAATATTTCAAGAACTTAATAAATAATTATAAGTGACTTGAATAAGAACTTGATAACGACTTGATGACGACTTGATAAAAACTTAAATAAGAACTTGATAAGAACTTGATAAGAACTTAATGACGACTTGATAAAAACTTAATGACGACTTGATGACGACTTGTTAAGAACTTGAATAAGTACTTGAATAAGTACTTGAATAAGAACTTGTTAAGAACTTGATGATGACTTGTTAAGAACTTGATGTTGACTTGTTAAGAACTTGAATAAAAACTTGTTAAGAACTTAAATAAGAACTTGAATAAGAACGTGATGCCGACTTGAATAAGAACCTAGAACGACTTAATGACGATTTTTTTTCACAATTAATTGTTACATTCTTTTCCGGGGAGACAACTCCCTTCTGCCTTTATGTAGTACTCTAGGCCAGACATGTCTGGCCACGGCTTACTCAACTGCACAATAGCCGAGTCGAAGCGCCGCACTGTTTCCGGGTTCGTGTCAAGTTACACATAAGGGCGTCAGGCCGCCACGCAGCATTGTATAAATTTAGCCGGCTAAATTCCCCACCGGCGTCGTTTAGTACAGGCGTTAGACGTCATTGTATAAATTTAGGCGGCTAAATTCTCCACCTCAAAATAATCTTTTCCCAATTTTATGTATTAAAAGCAGCATTTTTATATTTAAATCTAAAAGCATTTAAAACAAATATTTATTAAAAAGTAGTGACTAAAAAGTAAGGTAAGATGCACTTTGTTATTTAGCTTTTGGTGTTGTTTTAACAACTTTAAAAACAACTTTAGGCAAATAAAAACAACTTTACTCTAGGCAAGTAGACACCATGTAATTGTAAGCGTTTGTTTGTGTACAGTATATATATAAATCTTGAAGTTAACAACATTGGGGATATGCCTGCAGTAGTTTTAAATACTTGGTTGTCATGCTTTGAAAAGTCTAAATTTGCCCTCTTCCCTGCCCTCTAGTGACTCTTCCCATTTCGTGTTTCGTTTGTCTGGGTCACTGGCGCGGCTATAAACGCCCGTAAACCACATGTGTTGTGTTGTCTAGGTCACTGGCGCGGCTATAAACGCCCGTAAACCCAAATCTGGAAGAGTCACTAAAAAGGGGGTGAGGGGATTGCCCAAAATAGACAAATAAAAAGCAGGCAAACAAGTATAAAAGTATACTACTGTTGGAGGCATATTCTCAAAACCCTTCACATCTGGCCGTGTTATATGTGACCCTCTGGGTCTGGCTTGGGGCCCTAGGGCGCCATAGGGTCTCAAGTGAGATCCAGAGGTGATCAGTAATGCGGCCAGATGTGAAGAGTTTTGCAAAAATTTATTTTACATTTGATGAATGATGTTATTGAAGACGATCAAGAAAAACGAAGGATTAAGCAAAAACTAAAGTCTCAAAAGCTTTCTAAATTAGTGTTAAAAACAGATAATCCTACACATTATGTATGTTTGTAAAGTGTTTACTATTAGAGAACTATAAAATAGGCATTCTGGGTAAGCTGGCGGAGCAACAGCGAAACCGGCTTCAGCCAGTTGGAGCTGGCGGAGGTGGGTGAGCCAGAATGCCTATTTTATAGTTCTCTACTGTTCAATACATCTAGAGATCCTGGCCTGAATCAAAGCATTCATGTGTGTCGGTATGTATGTCTGTTGACGTGTGATAACGTGTGTATCTGTGTCCATGTCTTATTGTGTATGGCGGAGGAGGGTGGGGTGTGGGTGGGGGTTGTGCACCAACGCGTGCCGACACGAGCATGAGTGTGTATGCACGTTTGTATGTGTACATGTACACGTTCATGTTGCGTGAGTGCTCGCATGTATACACTTGTGCATGCATGCAGGCATGCGTTTGTGTGTGTGTGTGTGTGTGTGTGTGTGTGTGTGTGTACTGGAGCATGTGTGTGTGTGTGTGTGTGTGTGTGTGTGTGTGTGTGTTTTGTGTGCACAGTCACGTCTGTGCCTGTACTCAAACACCAGCACATGCAGGTGTCGGGGTAGTGTATAGTACGACCATTATGTGTGTAATAGCAGTTGAAGATTATGGTACTAACTGATTAAAAATAATAATGAAAAAAATATCCGGGACAGAAACAGAGGGGAAAAAATAAATAAAAAGAAACAGCAGTACATACACAAACAAGTTGATAAAAAGCCCACTCCAATATGTATACATGTTTAGTTAAAACTGTACGAGATCCAAGATGGACAGACGCAGCTCTGTCATGCATGCAGTCACTCCCGTCACTGATACAGCCTCAACACCATACCCCTCGACACAACAACACGTAACACCCTTTCTCCACAAGTGCAAACACATACCCAGTTCTACCTGACAATATTTTTAACTTCCTAAATGAAGTGAATTTATTTCATCTTGTGCGAATTTGGTGTTGTTAGATTTTCTATACCCAGTATTGATTTTTGCAGATTACAGTTAGTGATTTCAACGTGTTGGTTTTTAATCCTAGGATTGGTTCTTTTAATTTTTTTTTAATGGGTTGGGTAAGGTTTTGCTTTTAATCCTTTTTTAACATATATACGTGGTAGTTTGAAACGTGGTGACAGTCCTGAGATAACCTCTGCTGTTGACGGGACTATAATTTGAATCTTAATCTTAATCTTACCGTCTAGGAGTGTCTTTGCCACTGTACCACACACCAAAGACGAACATTCATAGGAGCAGGCGAACGGAAGAAGACGGAGAGAGGGACAGGAGGGGAGGAATGCGGAGAGGGGGGTGGGGGGTGGGGGGGGGGATGGAGACAGGTCATAACACAGGAAAAGGCCCTTCACCTTTACCTGAACCACGACACAGATGATCAGCGAACTGTAACAGGCCAGGCCTGAGCAGGTAAGCCAGCGGCCAGAGAGAATCAACACGCAGCATACAGCTACCACCAGCAAGAGACATCAACCCCCTATCTTTCGACTGGTTCATTTGGTGACAACAGACAGCATCAGCCAATTGAAAAAGAAACTAATGTGGCCAGTGCTGTGTGCTACATTTGTGGGCATCGCTTTTCAGCTGTGGGAACGTGGTGGACTCAGAGGTGTCTGATTTCTTCTTTTTTTTCCTTGTTCAGGGGATTTTGTAACTTGAAAAGAAGATAGTTTGTGGAGGAATAAACTGGGACTAATGGGGCTTGAAAGATGTTGTTAAACATTTTACCTTTACAAGCTAGAAAAACATACGCACACACACACACACACACACACACACACACACACACACACACACACACCACACACGCATGCGTGCGGGCGCGTGCGCGCACGCACGCACGCACACACACACACACACACACAGTGAGACAGACAGACAGACAGAGACAGACAGACGGACAGACAGACAGATAGACACAGTCAGAGACAGACAGAGAGAAACAGACAGTGATGCGCAGAGAGAGAGAGAGGAGGGGGGGGGTGGGGGAGGGGAGAGAGAGAGAGAGAGGGAGAGAGAGAGAGACAGACAGACAGACAGACAGACGGACAGAGGCTCCGAGAGGAGAAAGGGGAAGGGTAGAGGAAAGGCATGGGGAGGAGCCAGGAGAGAGTTCGGTAGAGACAGGGGGTCTAAAGAATGTAAATCTATCAACAAGTGTTTCTTTTCTTGGGGAGAAAAAAACGTTGGGTGGATAATCGGCTCTCGAAACAGCACATGTTATTCAACACAATGTTGATATTGTTGTTATAAGTTATGTATGTCCGTATTCGTCTATTACCGCCAGGTCTGAAACATATTCTTTTATAGAGTGCTGGGACTTGTATGATGTTAGACATGGACATTAAATCACTCCATGGAAACCTTGTTCAGAGATGTCCCACCTGATGTGATCTTTGAATTTCTGAAAGAGATCAGCACTTTTCATCTCATCTAAGAATGTACAAAAGAAAGATTATATAAAAAAAATTCCGGTGTGTTTTTAGGTGTATTTTAAAGGGTTAATAAATGAGTTTACTTGTTTGTTTGTTTGTTTTTCATGATTTGTGAGTTGACCTCAACGTGGTGACAGCCCTGATATGGCCCTTTGCGGTCGGCTGGGCTATAAGCAACCTTACCTTACCTTACCTTACCTTACCTTACCTTACCTTACCTTACCTTACCGTCACGCTTTCCTTGCCTCCAATAGCCCACTGCTGTCTCAGGGCTACACAACAACCTGCAGTGAAGGTTTCAGCTGTACTGCTCCCACGCAACTCATGTCCGCTCGCTCGTACACAGCCACACCCCAGCCTGTCCTGTTGCAGCCCCAGCATCGGCAGTCTACCATCTATACAGCAGTCATCAAAGCCAGGTCACAGCCACACCCCAGCCTGTCCTGTTGCAGCCCCAGCATCGGCAGTCTACCACCTATACAGCAGTTATCAAAGCCAGGTCACAGCCACACCCCAGCCTGTCCTGTTGCAGCCCCAGCATCGGCAGTCTACCACCTAGACAGCAGTCATCAAAGTCAGGTCGTTGACGGACAACCCAGTAGAGAAGACACTGCAACTGCAGCAGCTACTCCAACAACTACAGTGTTCAGGGTGGGCCTATCCTGACACCGAGACTTTCAATCAGTGAGCGCCCCCCCCCCCCCCCACGCCATCTCCACCCCCCCTCCCCTCCATCCCATTTTGGATCAATAACTGTATAGCACATGCGTGGATCTAACATGAGTGAACCCGGGAGTAACCGCCTACCCTCACTACGACCCCTCCCCCTTTCCTCCTCCCGCCCCCTATTCCTTTCTCCTTCTATAGGCGTCCTGACGTTCACCCTAGGAGTGTCCCAGTGGTCTGGCCGATACCGAAGACCCTGACACCATGTCATCCGATACCGAAGACCCTGACACCATGTCATCCGATACCGAAGACCCTGACACCATGTCATCCGATACCGAAGACCCTGACACCATGTCATCCGATACCGAAGACCCTGACACCATGTCATCCGATACCGAAGACCTGACACCATGTCATCCGATACCGAAGACCCTGACACCATGTCATCCGATACCGAAGACCCTGACACCATGTCATCCGATACCGAAGAGACCCATGCACAACGCATGCCATCCGATACCGAAGACCCTGACACCATGTCATCCGTAGGCGTTTCATAAAGGAAGGAAACAGAAAGAATCAAGTCACCAACAGAGGGGGCATAAAGGACTACACCATCACAATGTGTTGTCTTCAAATAACAAAACAAAACAAAACAACAACAACAACAACAACAACACAACAACAAGAGGATAAAGGTGATCCTTCGGAGTTGCATTTTTGAGCCTGAGACGAATACTACTAATGCAACTTCGACTGCTACTTCTGCTTATCATCATCATCATTATTATCATTATTATCATTATCATTGTTTTTATTATTATTATGATTCATTATTATGATCATTATTATTATTATTATTGTTGTTGTTGTTGTTGTTGTCGTCGTCATCATTATTGTTATTATTATAATTATTAATGATCACAATTCTTTCTACAAAGATTTTTATTTTTATTCATGTTCGTTTGTTTCTTTTCTTTGTTTGTTTGTTTATCTGTCTAACAGAATTTACGCAAAAATATTCTTGGTTACTACACAGTGCATGGTACCATCAGCCAGACGCTTGATCAGTCGCAATGGATACTTGGATGATTTGGTTTGTAATGTTCGTGAAACAATTACATGCATAATCATAGTTTCAAAGCACAACAGAGTAATGTGAATCACTGGCTCCACGAACCAATGGCGAGAAAGTCAGCAATCTTTGGCAAAATCCGTAGGCCGACACATCATGATGTCAATGTGATTATTTCAACTACAAGGGCATTCTGGACAGCACAGATCTACGTCAAGGTCGAACGGATCCTGGATCCGCGATTTGATCGCTGTCAGGGGAAGTGACAGTAAGCACTGGC
>JAMYXO010002059.1:0-25776 GCA_033310375.1 Conus canariensis
TGGATGAGGCAACTATGTCGTCCAGCCTCTCCAGCACATGACGTGTCTCGTCTTCTCTGGATGAAATCACTGTAGTGTCATCCATGAAGGCCTTGAGAGGAGGCATCTTGTATCCATCGCCAAGGTCTGTTTGTCTCGCGTTGTTTGTTGCTGCTTTCAAGATGAGTTCCATTGCCAGCACGAACAGTATTGGGGAAATTGCACAGCCCATTGCAATACCCACTTCCAAGTTGATCCAGTCTGTTGTGTACTCCTTGGTAGAGAACCGCATTGAGAAGCCATTGAAGTACTTCTTGAGCATGTCGCGGATGTTCTTTGGCACATGGTACATCTCAAGAGCCAACTGTATCATCTCATGGGGCACAGATCCATATGCGTTTGCCAGATCAAGCCACACTACGTCCAGGTCTCTCTTTTCTGTTTTTGCTTTTTGGATTGCGTCCCAGATCATTGTGGCGTGTTCTACACAGCCCGCCACGCCTGGGATGCCACCTTTCTGGACTGACACATCCAAGTACTTGTTTTCCATCAGGTACTTGGTCAGCCTTGCTGCCATGACAGAGAAGAAGATTTTCCCTTCGACGTTCAGTAGTGATATTGGCCTGAACTGGCTAATGTCACTTGAGTTTTGCTCTTTGGGGATGTACACACCATCTGCCGTCATCCACTGGCCGCTGATCTTCTGGTTTCTCCAAGCCGATCGCAGCAGCCTGTGGAGCCACTCCAGCACCTTGGGACATTTCTTGTAAAGCTGGTAAGGTATTCCGTTTGGCCCTGGTGATGATTTGGCTCTGGCTTTGTCGACCACCTTCTTGATTTCCGCCAACGTTGGAGGCTTGCCATTGAACTGTTCCTCAGGGTTGGTTGGCCACACCAGACCTTGAATGTCGAGTGGTGCTTTGCTCTGTGGGTCAGAGTATGTTTTCCTCAGATGCTGCTCAAGAACTCCTTTGTCCACACTTAGGGTCCCAGATTTTGGCTGCTCAAACAGTGTTCTGGCAAACTGGAAGGGGTCTCTGAAGAAGCGCTCTTGTGTCTTCTTCTTTTTGCTCTTCCTCTTCCTCGCAGATTCCGCTTTGCTGAGGGCACTGTGTTTTTCTTTCAGGTCTTTCCACAGTTTTTCCAAGCCTTGTTTTTCAGCTGGCAGTGCGGTCTTCATTTGCATCTTGAGGTTTTTCTTTTGGACCCTGATCTTGTCCATCTTTTCTTGGCGTCTGGATTTCTTTGGAGGTGTTTTCTCTTTGGGTAGTTTTGCTCCATAGGCGTCTCTACATGTGGCATACACAATGTCCCCATATGTGGCTAGTTTGTGTTCCAGGGTGCTTTTCCCTATCAGTGCATCGAGTCTTTGGACGATTTTTGCATCCAGTTTCTCCCAATCTTCAGTTTCGTTTGCTCGTGGCAGGTTGAGTTTCAGGCGCCTGGCATCGAGGGCCTGTGCAAATTCCTCATCCGAACCAACAGCGTGGATGTCCTTGGCACTGTGGTTTAAATCCTGGCCTTGGTCTTCCGACGTCTTATCTGCTGATGCAGTGCGCTGCTGCTCATTCAGATGAGTCTTCACACATCCCATCTTTGTTCTGTGGATCTTCATGCCACGGGTGGTAGCGAAACGCTTTCCACAGACACATGGATATTCCATTTGGTCCATGTTCATAGTCCGTTTGGGATTTGCAGTCATGATTGGTTGAGCACCGATGGATTCATCATTCTCTCCCCTTTCGGTGAATCCTGGGAGCATCTTTTCCTTTTATTTTTAGTAGCCACATGTTTAAGGCAAAGTGGGGAGCCAGCCCACAGAGCCCTTGGTTCTGGTCTTTCCCAGTGTCCTCCGGTCTTTCCCGGACGTCCTCCGGCCTATTCCCGGAAGTCAATGGTTTACCCATGCATCAGTAGAAAGAAACTCGTGGAGAGCGTGGCAGCAGAGAGTCCTCAGAAGAGAAGCCCCCTTCAAGCAAGTGTTTCGGCCCTTATCTCCTGACACTCTAGGGGGGTTGGGCCACACCCGGTTCATGACTCCGGATGTCCCTCTGCTGCCCCTTTTTTTTCCCATCTTGGGACGAGCCATGGCTGGGATTCGAACCCATGACCCTCTGGACATGCTCATTTTCCACTTAATGACTCGCGCTTTAACCACTGAGCCACAGGGACACCTGATATTTGTAGGGAAATTAAGCCTTATGAAGTTCACTTTTGTTCCTCCTTGACCAGATCCAGCTTGAACACCTCTCTGCCGCTTCTGCCATTGCTTTCAGGGCTCTGGTTTTTTCCTTCCCTGCAACTGAGAGCTGTTTCATGAGGCTGTATGCAGACGTTCCTACAAACCCCCTAGCTCCAATTTCTGCAGTGAGGACTTTGACCTGATAGCCTTCTCTCCTCAGGCTGTTTGCCAGATCAGCATACTTTTCAGTCTTGTAGATTTGAGCTGCCTCCATTCTGTTCTCATATGGCACCGTGAGCTCGATCATGATCAGCTGCTTGGTTGACTTAGAGTGGACTACTATGTCTGGTCTCATGCCACTCTTGCTGATGATCTCTGGGTGACTCTTCCATTCTGGGAGGTCTGCAGTGCACTCCCAGTCATCTGCCCCGTCCAGCAGACTCTGCCTGCATGTTTCGAGTGGCACTGTTGTTCTTGGCCATGATTTGCTGCCTCCTGCCGTGAAGAATGTTGCGGGTGCTTTTGGAGTCCTGATTTTCCCTTTTGTGGTGTTGGTACTAGCCCAGACTACTTGTACAATTTCTTTGAGCACTTGGTTGTGCCTCCATGTGTACCTTCCTTGAGCCAGGGCTACTTTACATGAGCTTAGGACATGCTCCACTGTTTGTTTTTCATGGCAGAGGGGGCATGCAGGATCGTCTGTTTTCCCCCACTTCACCAGGTTTGCATTTGAGGGCAGAAGGTCATATGCAGATCTGAGAATGAAGCTGATCCTGAGAGGGGCCATGTGCCAAATGTCATTCCAAGTGAGACTTCTTTGGAGTGCATTCTCCCACGTTGTCCATTGCCCTTGCTGGCTCTGCTGGACTGCTTTTTGGAGTCTTTTTTGGTCTTCTTCTTTTCTCATCTCCTGAATCATCATGTCTCTTTTGGCTTTTCCTTTGGCCTTTGACCACCATTCAGTTTTGGTCACCCCAGTCCCTGTCTGTTGGTCTGTGTGTGTCCTGTTATTTCTCTGATCTTGAGACTTTCTTTTGCAGAATCCATCGCCTCTTGAACTTTCCATTTTCTGCCTGTCTTCAGCTGGGGCTTAATTGCTTCTACCACCTTGTCTCCTGAGTCCTCCAGCATGCTTTGAAGTCTGATCTTCCCTGCTTTGTATTCCTCCAGGATGGATTTCAGGGGTAGTTTCAGCTTTGCTTGGCGACAGTACAGCGCTATGTCAGTCAGACAGGGTGGGACACCAAGCCATTTCCTTGTGAACTTGTTGATTTTGGCTTCCATTGCCTCCACTATGCTGGTGCAGATGTCGTATATCATCAGAGGCCATAGCAGCTTTGGTATCAGCATGAACTGCAGACACCAGACCTTGTATTTGCCAGGGAGCCCACACTGGTCAATGGTCTCCAAGCCTTCCTCCGCCATCTGCTTGGTTTCTTTTGCTCTTTGTGTGTCTTTCAGCGTATCATCATACCATCTTCCAAGGCTCTTGACTGGTTCTTCTGTGACTGTTGGAATGGCCTGGTTGGCAACACTGAAGACCACAGATCCGGCCACTTTTCCTTTCCTCAGTGAGAGACTCCGTGATTTCTTTGGCTTGAACTTCATTCTGGATGAGGCAACTATGTCGTCCAGCCTCTCCAGCACATGACGTGTCTCGTCTTCTCTGGATGAAATCACTGTAGTGTCATCCATGAAGGCCTTGAGAGGAGGCATCTTGTATCCATCGCCAAGGTCTGTTTGTCTCGCGTTGTTTGTTGCTGCTTTCAAGATGAGTTCCATTGCCAGCACGAACAGTATTGGGGAAATTGCACAGCCCATTGCAATACCCACTTCCAAGTTGATCCAGTCTGTTGTGTACTCCTTGGTAGAGAACCGCATTGAGAAGCCATTGAAGTACTTCTTGAGCATGTCGCGGATGTTCTTTGGCACATGGTACATCTCAAGAGCCAACTGTATCATCTCATGGGGCACAGATCCATATGCGTTTGCCAGATCAAGCCACACTACGTCCAGGTCTCTCTTTTCTGTTTTTGCTTTTTGGATTGCGTCCCAGATCATTGTGGCGTGTTCTACACAGCCCGCCACGCCTGGGATGCCACCTTTCTGGACTGACACATCCAAGTACTTGTTTTCCATCAGGTACTTGGTCAGCCTTGCTGCCATGACAGAGAAGAAGATTTTCCCTTCGACGTTCAGTAGTGATATTGGCCTGAACTGGCTAATGTCACTTGAGTTTTGCTCTTTGGGGATGTACACACCATCTGCCGTCATCCACTGGCCGCTGATCTTCTGGTTTCTCCAAGCCGATCGCAGCAGCCTGTGGAGCCACTCCAGCACCTTGGGACATTTCTTGTAAAGCTGGTAAGGTATTCCGTTTGGCCCTGGTGATGATTTGGCTCTGGCTTTGTCGACCACCTTCTTGATTTCCGCCAACGTTGGAGGCTTGCCATTGAACTGTTCCTCAGGGTTGGTTGGCCACACCAGACCTTGAATGTCGAGTGGTGCTTTGCTCTGTGGGTCAGAGTATGTTTTCCTCAGATGCTGCTCAAGAACTCCTTTGTCCACACTTAGGGTCCCAGATTTTGGCTGCTCAAACAGTGTTCTGGCAAACTGGAAGGGGTCTCTGAAGAAGCGCTCTTGTGTCTTCTTCTTTTTGCTCTTCCTCTTCCTCGCAGATTCCGCTTTGCTGAGGGCACTGTGTTTTTCTTTCAGGTCTTTCCACAGTTTTTCCAAGCCTTGTTTTTCAGCTGGCAGTGCGGTCTTCATTTGCATCTTGAGGTTTTTCTTTTGGACCCTGATCTTGTCCATCTTTTCTTGGCGTCTGGATTTCTTTGGAGGTGTTTTCTCTTTGGGTAGTTTTGCTCCATAGGCGTCTCTACATGTGGCATACACAATGTCCCCATATGTGGCTAGTTTGTGTTCCAGGGTGCTTTTCCCTATCAGTGCATCGAGTCTTTGGACGATTTTTGCATCCAGTTTCTCCCAATCTTCAGTTTCGTTTGCTCGTGGCAGGTTGAGTTTCAGGCGCCTGGCATCGAGGGCCTGTGCAAATTCCTCATCCGAACCAACAGCGTGGATGTCCTTGGCACTGTGGTTTAAATCCTGGCCTTGGTCTTCCGACGTCTTATCTGCTGATGCAGTGCGCTGCTGCTCATTCAGATGAGTCTTCACACATCCCATCTTTGTTCTGTGGATCTTCATGCCACGGGTGGTAGCGAAACGCTTTCCACAGACACATGGATATTCCATTTGGTCCATGTTCATAGTCCGTTTGGGATTTGCAGTCATGATTGGTTGAGCACCGATGGATTCATCATTCTCTCCCCCTTTCGGTGAATCCTGGGAGCATCTTTTCCTTTTATTTTTAGTAGCCACATGTTTAAGGCAAAGTGGGGAGCCAGCCCACAGAGCCCTTGGTTCTGGTCTTTCCCAGTGTCCTCCGGTCTTTCCCGGACGTCCTCCGGCCTATTCCCGGAAGTCAATGGTTTACCCATGCATCAGTAGAAAGAAACTCGTGAGAGGCGTGGCAGCAGAGAGTCCTCAGAAGAGAAGCCCCCTTCAAGCAAGTGTTTCGGCCCTTATCTCCTGACACTCTAGGGGGGTTGGGCCACACCCGGTTCATGACTCCGGATGTCCCTCTGCTGCCCCTTTTTTTTTCCCATCTTGGGACGAGCCATGGCTGGGATTCGAACCCATGACCCTCTGGACATGCTCATTTTCCACTTAATGACTCGCGCTTTAACCACTGAGCCACAGGGACACCTGATATTTGTAGGGAAATTAAGCCTTATGAAGTTCACTTTTGTTCCTCCTTGACCAGATCCAGCTTGAACACCTCTCTGCCGCTTCTGCCATTGCTTTCAGGGCTCTGGTTTTTTCCTTCCCTGCAACTGAGAGCTGTTTCATGAGGCTGTATGCAGACGTTCCTACAAACCCCCTAGCTCCAATTTCTGCAGTGAGGACTTTGACCTGATAGCCTTCTCTCCTCAGGCTGTTTGCCAGATCAGCATACTTTTCAGTCTTGTAGATTTGAGCTGCCTCCATTCTGTTCTCATATGGCACCGTGAGCTCGATCATGATCAGCTGCTTGGTTGACTTAGAGTGGACTACTATGTCTGGTCTCATGCCACTCTTGCTGATGATCTCTGGGTGACTCTTCCATTCTGGGAGGTCTGCAGTGCACTCCCAGTCATCTGCCCCGTCCAGCAGACTCTGCCTGCATGTTTCGAGTGGCACTGTTGTTCTTGGCCATGATTTGCTGCCTCCTGCCGTGAAGAATGTTGCGGGTGCTTTTGGAGTCCTGATTTTCCCTTTTGTGGTGTTGGTACTAGCCCAGACTACTTGTACAATTTCTTTGAGCACTTGGTTGTGCCTCCATGTGTACCTTCCTTGAGCCAGGGCTACTTTACATGAGCTTAGGACATGCTCCACTGTTTGTTTTTCATGGCAGAGGGGGCATGCAGGATCGTCTGTTTTCCCCCACTTCACCAGGTTTGCATTTGAGGGCAGAAGGTCATATGCAGATCTGAGAATGAAGCTGATCCTGAGAGGGGCCATGTGCCAAATGTCATTCCAAGTGAGACTTCTTTGGAGTGCATTCTCCCACGTTGTCCATTGCCCTTGCTGGCTCTGCTGGACTGCTTTTTGGAGTCTTTTTTGGTCTTCTTCTTTTCTCATCTCCTGAATCATCATGTCTCTTTTGGCTTTTCCTTTGGCCTTTGACCACCATTCAGTTTTGGTCACCCCAGTCCCTGTCTGTTGGTCTGTGTGTGTCCTGTTATTTCTCTGATCTTGAGACTTTCTTTTGCAGAATCCATCGCCTCTTGAACTTTCCATTTTCTGCCTGTCTTCAGCTGGGGCTTAATTGCTTCTACCACCTTGTCTCCTGAGTCCTCCAGCATGCTTTGAAGTCTGATCTTCCCTGCTTTGTATTCCTCCAGGATGGATTTCAGGGGTAGTTTCAGCTTTGCTTGGCGACAGTACAGCGCTATGTCAGTCAGACAGGGTGGGACACCAAGCCATTTCCTTGTGAACTTGTTGATTTTGGCTTCCATTGCCTCCACTATGCTGGTGCAGATGTCGTATATCATCAGAGGCCATAGCAGCTTTGGTATCAGCATGAACTGCAGACACCAGACCTTGTATTTGCCAGGGAGCCCACACTGGTCAATGGTCTCCAAGCCTTCCTCCGCCATCTGCTTGGTTTCTTTTGCTCTTTGTGTGTCTTTCAGCGTATCATCATACCATCTTCCAAGGCTCTTGACTGGTTCTTCTGTGACTGTTGGAATGGCCTGGTTGGCAACACTGAAGACCACAGATCCGGCCACTTTTCCTTTCCTCAGTGAGAGACTCCGTGATTTCTTTGGCTTGAACTTCATTCTGGATGAGGCAACTATGTCGTCCAGCCTCTCCAGCACATGACGTGTCTCGTCTTCTCTGGATGAAATCACTGTAGTGTCATCCATGAAGGCCTTGAGAGGAGGCATCTTGTATCCATCGCCAAGGTCTGTTTGTCTCGCGTTGTTTGTTGCTGCTTTCAAGATGAGTTCCATTGCCAGCACGAACAGTATTGGGGAAATTGCACAGCCCATTGCAATACCCACTTCCAAGTTGATCCAGTCTGTTGTGTACTCCTTGGTAGAGAACCGCATTGAGAAGCCATTGAAGTACTTCTTGAGCATGTCGCGGATGTTCTTTGGCACATGGTACATCTCAAGAGCCAACTGTATCATCTCATGGGGCACAGATCCATATGCGTTTGCCAGATCAAGCCACACTACGTCCAGGTCTCTCTTTTCTGTTTTTGCTTTTTGGATTGCGTCCCAGATCATTGTGGCGTGTTCTACACAGCCCGCCACGCCTGGGATGCCACCTTTCTGGACTGACACATCCAAGTACTTGTTTTCCATCAGGTACTTGGTCAGCCTTGCTGCCATGACAGAGAAGAAGATTTTCCCTTCGACGTTCAGTAGTGATATTGGCCTGAACTGGCTAATGTCACTTGAGTTTTGCTCTTTGGGGATGTACACACCATCTGCCGTCATCCACTGGCCGCTGATCTTCTGGTTTCTCCAAGCCGATCGCAGCAGCCTGTGGAGCCACTCCAGCACCTTGGGACATTTCTTGTAAAGCTGGTAAGGTATTCCGTTTGGCCCTGGTGATGATTTGGCTCTGGCTTTGTCGACCACCTTCTTGATTTCCGCCAACGTTGGAGGCTTGCCATTGAACTGTTCCTCAGGGTTGGTTGGCCACACCAGACCTTGAATGTCGAGTGGTGCTTTGCTCTGTGGGTCAGAGTATGTTTTCCTCAGATGCTGCTCAAGAACTCCTTTGTCCACACTTAGGGTCCCAGATTTTGGCTGCTCAAACAGTGTTCTGGCAAACTGGAAGGGGTCTCTGAAGAAGCGCTCTTGTGTCTTCTTCTTTTTGCTCTTCCTCTTCCTCGCAGATTCCGCTTTGCTGAGGGCACTGTGTTTTTCTTTCAGGTCTTTCCACAGTTTTTCCAAGCCTTGTTTTTCAGCTGGCAGTGCGGTCTTCATTTGCATCTTGAGGTTTTTCTTTTGGACCCTGATCTTGTCCATCTTTTCTTGGCGTCTGGATTTCTTTGGAGGTGTTTTCTCTTTGGGTAGTTTTGCTCCATAGGCGTCTCTACATGTGGCATACACAATGTCCCCATATGTGGCTAGTTTGTGTTCCAGGGTGCTTTTCCCTATCAGTGCATCGAGTCTTTGGACGATTTTTGCATCCAGTTTCTCCCAATCTTCAGTTTCGTTTGCTCGTGGCAGGTTGAGTTTCAGGCGCCTGGCATCGAGGGCCTGTGCAAATTCCTCATCCGAACCAACAGCGTGGATGTCCTTGGCACTGTGGTTTAAATCCTGGCCTTGGTCTTCCGACGTCTTATCTGCTGATGCAGTGCGCTGCTGCTCATTCAGATGAGTCTTCACACATCCCATCTTTGTTCTGTGGATCTTCATGCCACGGGTGGTAGCGAAACGCTTTCCACAGACACATGGATATTCCATTTGGTCCATGTTCATAGTCCGTTTGGGATTTGCAGTCATGATTGGTTGAGCACCGATGGATTCATCATTCTCTCCCCCTTTCGGTGAATCCTGGGAGCATCTTTTCCTTTTATTTTTAGTAGCCACATGTTTAAGGCAAAGTGGGGAGCCAGCCCACAGAGCCCTTGGTTCTGGTCTTTCCCAGTGTCCTCCGGTCTTTCCCGGACGTCCTCCGGCCTATTCCCGGAAGTCAATGGTTTACCCATGCATCAGTAGAAAGAAACTCGTGGAGAGCGTGGCAGCAGAGAGTCCTCAGAAGAGAAGCCCCCTTCAAGCAAGTGTTTCGGCCCTTATCTCCTGACACTCTAGGGGGGTTGGGCCACACCCGGTTCATGACTCCGGATGTCCCTCTGCTGCCCCTTTTTTTTTTCCATCTTGGGACAAGCCATGGCTGGGATTCGAACCCATGACCCTCTGGACATGCTCATTTTCCACTTAATGACTCGCGCTTTAACCACTGAGCCACAGGGACACCTGATATTTGTAGGGAAATTAAGCCTTATGAAGTTCACTTTTGTTCCTCCTTGACCAGATCCAGCTTGAACACCTCTCTGCCGCTTCTGCCATTGCTTTCAGGGCTCTGGTTTTTTCCTTCCCTGCAACTGAGAGCTGTTTCATGAGGCTGTATGCAGACGTTCCTACAAACCCCCTAGCTCCAATTTCTGCAGTGAGGACTTTGACCTGATAGCCTTCTCTCCTCAGGCTGTTTGCCAGATCAGCATACTTTTCAGTCTTGTAGATTTGAGCTGCCTCCATTCTGTTCTCATATGGCACCGTGAGCTCGATCATGATCAGCTGCTTGGTTGACTTAGAGTGGACTACTATGTCTGGTCTCATGCCACTCTTGCTGATGATCTCTGGGTGACTCTTCCATTCTGGGAGGTCTGCAGTGCACTCCCAGTCATCTGCCCCGTCCAGCAGACTCTGCCTGCATGTTTCGAGTGGCACTGTTGTTCTTGGCCATGATTTGCTGCCTCCTGCCGTGAAGAATGTTGCGGGTGCTTTTGGAGTCCTGATTTTCCCTTTTGTGGTGTTGGTACTAGCCCAGACTACTTGTACAATTTCTTTGAGCACTTGGTTGTGCCTCCATGTGTACCTTCCTTGAGCCAGGGCTACTTTACATGAGCTTAGGACATGCTCCACTGTTTGTTTTTCATGGCAGAGGGGGCATGCAGGATCGTCTGTTTTCCCCCACTTCACCAGGTTTGCATTTGAGGGCAGAAGGTCATATGCAGATCTGAGAATGAAGCTGATCCTGAGAGGGGCCATGTGCCAAATGTCATTCCAAGTGAGACTTCTTTGGAGTGCATTCTCCCACGTTGTCCATTGCCCTTGCTGGCTCTGCTGGACTGCTTTTTGGAGTCTTTTTTGGTCTTCTTCTTTTCTCATCTCCTGAATCATCATGTCTCTTTTGGCTTTTCCTTTGGCCTTTGACCACCATTCAGTTTTGGTCACCCCCAGTCCCTGTCTGTTGGTCTGTGTGTGTCCTGTTATTTCTCTGATCTTGAGACTTTCTTTTGCAGAATCCATCGCCTCTTGAACTTTCCATTTTCTGCCTGTCTTCAGCTGGGGCTTAATTGCTTCTACCACCTTGTCTCCTGAGTCCTCCAGCATGCTTTGAAGTCTGATCTTCCCTGCTTTGTATTCCTCCAGGATGGATTTCAGGGGTAGTTTCAGCTTTGCTTGGCGACAGTACAGCGCTATGTCAGTCAGACAGGGTGGGACACCAAGCCATTTCCTTGTGAACTTGTTGATTTTGGCTTCCATTGCCTCCACTATGCTGGTGCAGATGTCGTATATCATCAGAGGCCATAGCAGCTTTGGTATCAGCATGAACTGCAGACACCAGACCTTGTATTTGCCAGGGAGCCCACACTGGTCAATGGTCTCCAAGCCTTCCTCCACCATCTGCTTGGTTTCTTTTGCTCTTTGTGTGTCTTTCAGCGTATCATCATACCATCTTCCAAGGCTCTTGACTGGTTCTTCTGTGACTGTTGGAATGGCCTGGTTGGCAACACTGAAGACCACAGATCCGGCCACTTTTCCTTTCCTCAGTGAGAGACTCCGTGATTTCTTTGGCTTGAACTTCATTCTGGATGAGGCAACTATGTCGTCCAGCCTCTCCAGCACATGACGTGTCTCGTCTTCTCTGGATGAAATCACTGTAGTGTCATCCATGAAGGCCTTGAGAGGAGGCATCTTGTATCCATCGCCAAGGTCTGTTTGTCTCGCGTTGTTTGTTGCTGCTTTCAAGATGAGTTCCATTGCCAGCACGAACAGTATTGGGGAAATTGCACAGCCCATTGCAATACCCACTTCCAAGTTGATCCAGTCTGTTGTGTACTCCTTGGTAGAGAACCGCATTGAGAAGCCATTGAAGTACTTCTTGAGCATGTCACGGATGTTCTTTGGCACATGGTACATCTCAAGAGCCAACTGTATCATCTCATGGGGCACAGATCCATATGCGTTTGCCAGATCAAGCCACACTACGTCCAGGTCTCTCTTTTCTGTTTTTGCTTTTTGGATTGCGTCCCAGATCATTGTGGCGTGTTCTACACAGCCCGCCACGCCTGGGATGCCACCTTTCTGGACTGACACATCCAAGTACTTGTTTTCCATCAGGTACTTGGTCAGCCTTGCTGCCATGACAGAGAAGAAGATTTTCCCTTCGACGTTCAGTAGTGATATTGGCCTGAACTGGCTAATGTCACTTGAGTTTTGCTCTTTGGGGATGTACACACCATCTGCCGTCATCCACTGGCCGCTGATCTTCTGGTTTCTCCAAGCCGATCGCAGCAGCCTGTGGAGCCACTCCAGCACCTTGGGACATTTCTTGTAAAGCTGGTAAGGTATTCCGTTTGGCCCTGGTGATGATTTGGCTCTGGCTTTGTCGACCACCTTCTTGATTTCCGCCAACGTTGGAGGCTTGCCATTGAACTGTTCCTCAGGGTTGGTTGGCCACACCAGACCTTGAATGTCGAGTGGTGCTTTGCTCTGTGGGTCAGAGTATGTTTTCCTCAGATGCTGCTCAAGAACTCCTTTGTCCACACTTAGGGTCCCAGATTTTGGCTGCTCAAACAGTGTTCTGGCAAACTGGAAGGGGTCTCTGAAGAAGCGCTCTTGTGTCTTCTTCTTTTTGCTCTTCCTCTTCCTCGCAGATTCCGCTTTGCTGAGGGCACTGTGTTTTTCTTTCAGGTCTTTCCACAGTTTTTCCAAGCCTTGTTTTTCAGCTGGCAGTGCGGTCTTCATTTGCATCTTGAGGTTTTTCTTTTGGACCCTGATCTTGTCCATCTTTTCTTGGCGTCTGGATTTCTTTGGAGGTGTTTTCTCTTTGGGTAGTTTTGCTCCATAGGCGTCTCTACATGTGACATACACAATGTCCCCATATGTGGCTAGTTTGTGTTCCAGGGTGCTTTTCCCTATCAGTGCATCGAGTCTTTGGACGATTTTTGCATCCAGTTTCTCCCAATCTTCAGTTTCGTTTGCTCGTGGCAGGTTGAGTTTCAGGCGCCTGGCATCGAGGGCCTGTGCAAATTCCTCATCCGAACCAACAGCGTGGATGTCCTTGGCACTGTGGTTTAAATCCTGGCCTTGGTCTTCCGACGTCTTATCTGCTGATGCAGTGCGCTGCTGCTCATTCAGATGAGTCTTCACACATCCCATCTTTGTTCTGTGGATCTTCATGCCACGGGTGGTAGCGAAACGCTTTCCACAGACACATGGATATTCCATTTGGTCCATGTTCATAGTCCGTTTGGGATTTGCAGTCATGATTGGTTGAGCACCGATGGATTCATCATTCTCTCCCCCTTTCGGTGAATCCTGGGAGCATCTTTTCCTTTTATTTTTAGTAGCCACATGTTTAAGGCAAAGTGGGGAGCCAGCCCACAGAGCCCTTGGTTCTGGTCTTTCCCAGTGTCCTCCGGTCTTTCCCGGACGTCCTCCGGCCTATTCCCGGAAGTCAATGGTTTACCCATGCATCAGTAGAAAGAAACTCGTGGAGAGCGTGGCAGCAGAGAGTCCTCAGAAGAGAAGCCCCCTTCAAGCAAGTGTTTCGGCCCTTATCTCCTGACACTCTAGGGGGGTTGGGCCACACCCGGTTCATGACTCCGGATGTCCCTCTGCTGCCCCTTTTTTTTTTTCCCATCTTGGGACAAGCCATGGCTGGGATTCGAACCCATGACCCTCTGGACATGCTCATTTTCCACTTAATGACTCGCGCTTTAACCACTGAGCCACAGGGACACCTGATATTTGTAGGGAAATTAAGCCTTATGAAGTTCACTTTTGTTCCTCCTTGACCAGATCCAGCTTGAACACCTCTCTGCCGCTTCTGCCATTGCTTTCAGGGCTCTGGTTTTTTCCTTCCCTGCAACTGAGAGCTGTTTCATGAGGCTGTATGCAGACGTTCCTACAAACCCCCTAGCTCCAATTTCTGCAGTGAGGACTTTGACCTGATAGCCTTCTCTCCTCAGGCTGTTTGCCAGATCAGCATACTTTTCAGTCTTGTAGATTTGAGCTGCCTCCATTCTGTTCTCATATGGCACCGTGAGCTCGATCATGATCAGCTGCTTGGTTGACTTAGAGTGGACTACTATGTCTGGTCTCATGCCACTCTTGCTGATGATCTCTGGGTGACTCTTCCATTCTGGGAGGTCTGCAGTGCACTCCCAGTCATCTGCCCCGTCCAGCAGACTCTGCCTGCATGTTTCGAGTGGCACTGTTGTTCTTGGCCATGATTTGCTGCCTCCTGCCGTGAAGAATGTTGCGGGTGCTTTTGGAGTCCTGATTTTCCCTTTTGTGGTGTTGGTACTAGCCCAGACTACTTGTACAATTTCTTTGAGCACTTGGTTGTGCCTCCATGTGTACCTTCCTTGAGCCAGGGCTACTTTACATGAGCTTAGGACATGCTCCACTGTTTGTTTTTCATGGCAGAGGGGGCATGCAGGATCGTCTGTTTTCCCCCACTTCACCAGGTTTGCATTTGAGGGCAGAAGGTCATATGCAGATCTGAGAATGAAGCTGATCCTGAGAGGGGCCATGTGCCAAATGTCATTCCAAGTGAGACTTCTTTGGAGTGCATTCTCCCACGTTGTCCATTGCCCTTGCTGGCTCTGCTGGACTGCTTTTTGGAGTCTTTTTTGGTCTTCTTCTTTTCTCATCTCCTGAATCATCATGTCTCTTTTGGCTTTTCCTTTGGCCTTTGACCACCATTCAGTTTTGGTCACCCCCAGTCCCTGTCTGTTGGTCTGTGTGTGTCCTGTTATTTCTCTGATCTTGAGACTTTCTTTTGCAGAATCCATCGCCTCTTGAACTTTCCATTTTCTGCCTGTCTTCAGCTGGGGCTTAATTGCTTCTACCACCTTGTCTCCTGAGTCCTCCAGCATGCTTTGAAGTCTGATCTTCCCTGCTTTGTATTCCTCCAGGATGGATTTCAGGGGTAGTTTCAGCTTTGCTTGGCGACAGTACAGCGCTATGTCAGTCAGACAGGGTGGGACACCAAGCCATTTCCTTGTGAACTTGTTGATTTTGGCTTCCATTGCCTCCACTATGCTGGTGCAGATGTCGTATATCATCAGAGGCCATAGCAGCTTTGGTATCAGCATGAACTGCAGACACCAGACCTTGTATTTGCCAGGGAGCCCACACTGGTCAATGGTCTCCAAGCCTTCCTCCACCATCTGCTTGGTTTCTTTTGCTCTTTGTGTGTCTTTCAGCGTATCATCATACCATCTTCCAAGGCTCTTGACTGGTTCTTCTGTGACTGTTGGAATGGCCTGGTTGGCAACACTGAAGACCACAGATCCGGCCACTTTTCCTTTCCTCAGTGAGAGACTCCGTGATTTCTTTGGCTTGAACTTCATTCTGGATGAGGCAACTATGTCGTCCAGCCTCTCCAGCACATGACGTGTCTCGTCTTCTCTGGATGAAATCACTGTAGTGTCATCCATGAAGGCCTTGAGAGGAGGCATCTTGTATCCATCGCCAAGGTCTGTTTGTCTCGCGTTGTTTGTTGCTGCTTTCAAGATGAGTTCCATTGCCAGCACGAACAGTATTGGGGAAATTGCACAGCCCATTGCAATACCCACTTCCAAGTTGATCCAGTCTGTTGTGTACTCCTTGGTAGAGAACCGCATTGAGAAGCCATTGAAGTACTTCTTGAGCATGTCACGGATGTTCTTTGGCACATGGTACATCTCAAGAGCCAACTGTATCATCTCATGGGGCACAGATCCATATGCGTTTGCCAGATCAAGCCACACTACGTCCAGGTCTCTCTTTTCTGTTTTTGCTTTTTGGATTGCGTCCCAGATCATTGTGGCGTGTTCTACACAGCCCGCCACGCCTGGGATGCCACCTTTCTGGACTGACACATCCAAGTACTTGTTTTCCATCAGGTACTTGGTCAGCCTTGCTGCCATGACAGAGAAGAAGATTTTCCCTTCGACGTTCAGTAGTGATACTGGCCTGAACTGGCTAATGTCACTTGAGTTTTGCTCTTTGGGGATGTACACACCATCTGCCGTCATCCACTGGCCGCTGATCTTCTGGTTTCTCCAAGCCGATCGCAGCAGCCTGTGGAGCCACTCCAGCACCTTGGGACATTTCTTGTAAAGCTGGTAAGGTATTCCGTTTGGCCCTGGTGATGATTTGGCTCTGGCTTTGTCGACCACCTTCTTGATTTCCGCCAACGTTGGAGGCTTGCCATTGAACTGTTCCTCAGGGTTGGTTGGCCACACCAGACCTTGAATGTCGAGTGGTGCTTTGCTCTGTGGGTCAGAGTATGTTTTCCTCAGATGCTGCTCAAGAACTCCTTTGTCCACACTTAGGGTCCCAGATTTTGGCTGCTCAAACAGTGTTCTGGCAAACTGGAAGGGGTCTCTGAAGAAGCGCTCTTGTGTCTTCTTCTTTTTGCTCTTCCTCTTCCTCGCAGATTCCGCTTTGCTGAGGGCACTGTGTTTTTCTTTCAGGTCTTTCCACAGTTTTTCCAAGCCTTGTTTTTCAGCTGGCAGTGCGGTCTTCATTTGCATCTTGAGGTTTTTCTTTTGGACCCTGATCTTGTCCATCTTTTCTTGGCGTCTGGATTTCTTTGGAGGTGTTTTCTCTTTGGGTAGTTTTGCTCCATAGGCGTCTCTACATGTGACATACACAATGTCCCCATATGTGGCTAGTTTGTGTTCCAGGGTGCTTTTCCCTATCAGTGCATCGAGTCTTTGGACGATTTTTGCATCCAGTTTCTCCCAATCTTCAGTTTCGTTTGCTCGTGGCAGGTTGAGTTTCAGGCGCCTGGCATCGAGGGCCTGTGCAAATTCCTCATCCGAACCAACAGCGTGGATGTCCTTGGCACTGTGGTTTAAATCCTGGCCTTGGTCTTCCGACGTCTTATCTGCTGATGCAGTGCGCTGCTGCTCATTCAGATGAGTCTTCACACATCCCATCTTTGTTCTGTGGATCTTCATGCCACGGGTGGTAGCGAAACGCTTTCCACAGACACATGGATATTCCATTTGGTCCATGTTCATAGTCCGTTTGGGATTTGCAGTCATGATTGGTTGAGCACCGATGGATTCATCATTCTCTCCCCCTTTCGGTGAATCCTGGGAGCATCTTTTCCTTTTATTTTTAGTAGCCACATGTTTAAGGCAAAGTGGGGAGCCAGCCCACAGAGCCCTTGGTTCTGGTCTTTCCCAGTGTCCTCCGGTCTTTCCCGGACGTCCTCCGGCCTATTCCCGGAAGTCAATGGTTTACCCATGCATCAGTAGAAAGAAACTCGTGGAGAGCGTGGCAGCAGAGAGTCCTCAGAAGAGAAGCCCCCTTCAAGCAAGTGTTTCGGCCCTTATCTCCTGACACTCTAGGGGGGTTGGGCCACACCCGGTTCATGACTCCGGATGTCCCTCTGCTGCCCCTTTTTTTTTTTCCCATCTTGGGACAAGCCATGGCTGGGATTCGAACCCATGACCCTCTGGACATGCTCATTTTCCACTTAATGACTCGCGCTTTAACCACTGAGCCACAGGGACACCTGATATTTGTAGGGAAATTAAGCCTTATGAAGTTCACTTTTGTTCCTCCTTGACCAGATCCAGCTTGAACACCTCTCTGCCGCTTCTGCCATTGCTTTCAGGGCTCTGGTTTTTTCCTTCCCTGCAACTGAGAGCTGTTTCATGAGGCTGTATGCAGACGTTCCTACAAACCCCCTAGCTCCAATTTCTGCAGTGAGGACTTTGACCTGATAGCCTTCTCTCCTCAGGCTGTTTGCCAGATCAGCATACTTTTCAGTCTTGTAGATTTGAGCTGCCTCCATTCTGTTCTCATATGGCACCGTGAGCTCGATCATGATCAGCTGCTTGGTTGACTTAGAGTGGACTACTATGTCTGGTCTCATGCCACTCTTGCTGATGATCTCTGGGTGACTCTTCCATTCTGGGAGGTCTGCAGTGCACTCCCAGTCATCTGCCCCGTCCAGCAGACTCTGCCTGCATGTTTCGAGTGGCACTGTTGTTCTTGGCCATGATTTGCTGCCTCCTGCCGTGAAGAATGTTGCGGGTGCTTTTGGAGTCCTGATTTTCCCTTTTGTGGTGTTGGTACTAGCCCAGACTACTTGTACAATTTCTTTGAGCACTTGGTTGTGCCTCCATGTGTACCTTCCTTGAGCCAGGGCTACTTTACATGAGCTTAGGACATGCTCCACTGTTTGTTTTTCATGGCAGAGGGGGCATGCAGGATCGTCTGTTTTCCCCCACTTCACCAGGTTTGCATTTGAGGGCAGAAGGTCATATGCAGATCTGAGAATGAAGCTGATCCTGAGAGGGGCCATGTGCCAAATGTCATTCCAAGTGAGACTTCTTTGGAGTGCATTCTCCCACGTTGTCCATTGCCCTTGCTGGCTCTGCTGGACTGCTTTTTGGAGTCTTTTTTGGTCTTCTTCTTTTCTCATCTCCTGAATCATCATGTCTCTTTTGGCTTTTCCTTTGGCCTTTGACCACCATTCAGTTTTGGTCACCCCCAGTCCCTGTCTGTTGGTCTGTGTGTGTCCTGTTATTTCTCTGATCTTGAGACTTTCTTTTGCAGAATCCATCGCCTCTTGAACTTTCCATTTTCTGCCTGTCTTCAGCTGGGGCTTAATTGCTTCTACCACCTTGTCTCCTGAGTCCTCCAGCATGCTTTGAAGTCTGATCTTCCCTGCTTTGTATTCCTCCAGGATGGATTTCAGGGGTAGTTTCAGCTTTGCTTGGCGACAGTACAGCGCTATGTCAGTCAGACAGGGTGGGACACCAAGCCATTTCCTTGTGAACTTGTTGATTTTGGCTTCCATTGCCTCCACTATGCTGGTGCAGATGTCGTATATCATCAGAGGCCATAGCAGCTTTGGTATCAGCATGAACTGCAGACACCAGACCTTGTATTTGCCAGGGAGCCCACACTGGTCAATGGTCTCCAAGCCTTCCTCCACCATCTGCTTGGTTTCTTTTGCTCTTTGTGTGTCTTTCAGCGTATCATCATACCATCTTCCAAGGCTCTTGACTGGTTCTTCTGTGACTGTTGGAATGGCCTGGTTGGCAACACTGAAGACCACAGATCCGGCCACTTTTCCTTTCCTCAGTGAGAGACTCCGTGATTTCTTTGGCTTGAACTTCATTCTGGATGAGGCAACTATGTCGTCCAGCCTCTCCAGCACATGACGTGTCTCGTCTTCTCTGGATGAAATCACTGTAGTGTCATCCATGAAGGCCTTGAGAGGAGGCATCTTGTATCCATCGCCAAGGTCTGTTTGTCTCGCGTTGTTTGTTGCTGCTTTCAAGATGAGTTCCATTGCCAGCACGAACAGTATTGGGGAAATTGCACAGCCCATTGCAATACCCACTTCCAAGTTGATCCAGTCTGTTGTGTACTCCTTGGTAGAGAACCGCATTGAGAAGCCATTGAAGTACTTCTTGAGCATGTCACGGATGTTCTTTGGCACATGGTACATCTCAAGAGCCAACTGTATCATCTCATGGGGCACAGATCCATATGCGTTTGCCAGATCAAGCCACACTACGTCCAGGTCTCTCTTTTCTGTTTTTGCTTTTTGGATTGCGTCCCAGATCATTGTGCCGTGTTCTACACAGCCCGCCACGCCTGGGATGTTCCTTTGGATGTCAGTACTGAATATGTTCCTTTGGATGTCAGTACTCACTATGTTCCTTTGGATGTCAGTACTCAATATGTTCCTTTGGATGTCAGTACTCAATATGTTCCTTTGGATGTCAGTACTGACTATGTTCCTTTGGATGTCAGTACTGAATATGTTCCTTTGGATGTCAGTACTCAATATGTTCCTTTGGATGTCAGTACTCAATATGTTCCTTTGGATGTCAGTACTGAGTATGTTCCTTTGGATGTCAGTACTGACTATGTTCCTGTGGATGTCAGTACTGACTATGTTCCTTGGGATGTCAGTACTGACTATGTTCCTTTGGATGTCAGTACTCAATATGTTCCTTTGGATGTCAGTACTGACTATGTTCCTTTGGATGTCAGTACTCAATATGTTCCTTTGGATGTCAGTACTCAATATGTTCCTTTGGATGTCAGTACTGAATATGTTCCTTTGGATGTCAGTACTCAATATGTTCCTTTGGATGTCAGTACTGACTATATTCCTTTGGATGTCGGTACTAAATATGTTCCTTTGGATGTCAGTACTCAATATGTTCCTTTGGATGTCAGTACTCAATATGTTCCTTTGGATGTCAGTACTGACTATGTTCCTTTGGATGTCAGTACTGACTATGTTCCTTTGGATGTCAGTATGACTATGTTCCTTTGGATGTCAGTACTGACTATGTTCCTTTGGATGTCAGTACTGACTATGTTCCTTTGGATGTCAGTACTGACTATGTTCCTTTGGATGTCAGTACTCAATATGTTCCTTTGGATGTCAGTACTCAATATGTTCCTTTGGATGTCAGTACTCAATATGTTCCTTTGGATGTCAGTACTGACTATGTTCCTTTGGATGTCAGTACTCAATATGTTCCTTTGGATGTCAGTACTGACTATGTTCCTTTGGATGTCAGTACTCAATATGTTCCTTTGGATGTCAGTATGACTATGTTCCTTTGGATGTCAGTACTGACTATGTTCCTTTGGATGTCAGTACTGACTATGTTCCTTTGGATGTCAGTACTCAATATGTTCCTTTGGATGTTAGTACTGACTATGTTCCTTTGGATGTCAGTACTGACTTGTTCCTTTGGATGTCAGTACTGACTATGTTCCTTTGGATGTCAGTACTGACTATGTTCCTTTGGATGTCAGTACTGAATATGTTCCTTTGGATGTCAGTACTGACTATGTTCCTTTGGATGTCATTACTGAATATGTTCGTTTGGATGTCAGTACTCAATATGTTCCTTTGGATGTCAGTACTCACTATGTTCCTTTGGATGTCAGTAATCAATATGTTCCTTTGGATGTCAGTACTGACTATGTTCCTTTGGATGCCAGTACTCAATATGTTCCTTTGGATGTCAGTACTGACTATGTTCCTTTGGATGTCAGTACTCAATATGTTCCTTTGGATGCCAGTACTCAATATGTTCCTTTGGATGTCAGTACTGACTATGTGCCTTTGGATGTCAGTACTCAATATGTTCCTTTGGATGTCAGTACTCAATATGTTCCTTTGGATGTCAGTACTGACTATGTTCCTTTGGATGTCAGTACTGACAATGTTCCTTTGGATGTCAGTACTCAATATGTTCCTTTGGATGTCAGTTACTGACTATGTTCCTTTGGATGTCAGTACTGACTATGTTCCTTTGGATGTCAGTACTCACTATGTTCCTTTGGATGTCAGTACTCAATATGTTCCTTTGGATGTCTGTACTGACTATGTTCCTTTGGATGTCAGTACTCAATATGTTCCTTTGGATTTCAGTACTCAATATGTTCCTTTGGATGTCAGTACTCAATATGTTCCTTTGGATGTCAGTACTGACTATGTTCCGTTGGATGTCAGTATGAATATGTTCCTTTGGATGTCAGTACTGACTATGTTCCTTTGGATGTCAGTACTCAATATGTTCCTTTGGATGTCAGTACTGACTATGTTCCTTTGGATGTCAGTACTCAATATGTTCCTTTTGATGTCAGTACTGAATATGTTCCTTTGGATGTAAGTACTCAATATGTTCCTTTGGATGTCAGTACTGACTATGTTCCTTGGATGTCAGTACTCAATATGTTCCTTTTGATGTCAATACTGAATATGTTCCTTTGGATGTCAGTACTCAATATGTTCCTTTGGATGTCAGTACTGACTATGTTCCTTTGGACGTCAGTACTCAATATGTTCCTTTGATGTCAGTACTGACTATGTTCCTTTGGATGTCAGTACTCAATATGTTCCTTTGGATGTCAGTACTGAATATGTTCCTTTGGATGTCAGTACTGAATATGTTCTTTTGGATGTCAGTACTGACTATGTTCCTTTGGATGTCAGTACTGAATATGTTCCTTTGGATGTCAGTACTGAATATGTTCCTTTGGATATCACTACTGACTATGTTCCTTTGGATGTCAGTACTCAATATGTTCCTTTGGATGTCAGTACTCAATATGTTCCTTTGGATGTCAGTACTGACTATGTTCCTTTGGATATCAGTACTGACTATGTTCCTTTGGATTCAGTACTGACTATGTTCCTTTGGATGTCAGTACTCAATATGTTCCTTTGGATGTCAGTACTCAATATGTTCCTTTGGATGTCAGTACTCAATATGTTCCTTTGGTTGTCAGTACTGACTATGTTTCTTTGGATGTTAGTACTCAATACGTTCCTTTGGATGTCAGTACTGACTATGTTCCTTTGGATGTCAGTACTCAATATGTTCCTTTGGATGTCAGTACTGACTATGTTCCCTTTGGATGTCAGTACTCAATATGTTCCTTTGGATGTCAGTACTCAATATGTTCCTTTGGATGTCAGTACTATGTTTCTTTGGATGTCAGTATCAATATGTTCCTTTGGATGTCAGTACTGAATATGTTCCTTTGGATGTCAGTACAATATGTTCCTTTGGATGTCAGTACTCAATATGTTCCTTTGGATGTCAGTACTGACTATGTTCCTTTGGATGTCAGTACTCAATATGTTCCTTTGATGTCAGTACTGACTATGTTCCTTTGGATGTCAGTACTCAATATGTTCCTTTGGATGTCAGTACTGAATATGTTCCTTTGGAGTCAGTACTGAATATGTTCTTTTGGATGTCAGTACTGACTATGTTCCTTTGGATGTCAGTACTCATATGTTCCTTTGGATGTCAGTACTGAATATGTTCCTTTGGATATCAGTACTGACTATGTTCCTTTGGATGTCAGTACTCAATATGTTCCTTTGGATGTCAGTACTCAATATGTTCCTTTGGATGTCAGTACTCACTATGTTCCTTTGGTGTCAGTTACTGACTATGTTCCTTTGGATGCCAGTACTCAATATGTTCCTTTGGATTGTCAGTACTGATATGTTCCTTTGGATGTCAGTACTCAATATGTTCCTTTGGATGCCAGTACTCAATATGTTCCTTTGGATGTCAGTACTGACTATGTGCCTTTGGATGTCAGTACTCAATATGTTCCTTTGGATGTCAGTACTCAATATGTTCTTTGGATGTCGTACTGACTATGTTCTTTGGATGTCAGTTACTGACTATGTTCCTTTGGATGTCAGTACTCAATATTGTTCCTTTGGTGTCAGTACTGACTTGTTCCTTTGGATGTCAGTACTGACTATGTTCCTTTGGATGTCAGTACTCACTATGTTCCTTTGGATGTCAGTACTCAATATGTTCCTTGGATGTCTGTACTGACTATGTTCCTTTGGATGTCAGTACTCAATATGTTCCTTTGGATTTCAGTACCAATATGTTCTTTGGATTCAGTACTCAATTGTTCCTTTGGATGTCAGTACTGACTATGTTCCTTTGGATGTCAGTATGAATATGTTCCTTTGGATGTCAGTACTGACTATGTTCCTTTGGATGTCAGTACTCAATATGTTCCTTTGGATGTCAGTACTGACTATGTTCCTTTGGATGTCAGTACTCAATATGTTCCTTTGGATGTCAGTACTGATATGTTCCTTTGGATGTCAGTGCTCAATATGTTCCTTTGGATGTCAGTACTGACTATGTTCCTTTGGATGTCAGTATCAATATGTTCCTTTTGATGTCAATACTGAATATGTTCTTTGGATGTCAGTACTCAATATGTTCCTTTGGATGTCAGTACTGACTATGTTCCTTTGGATGTCAGTACTCAAATGTTCCTTTGATGTCAGTACTGACTTATGTTCCTTTGGATGTCAGTACTCATAGTTCCTTGGATGTCAGTACTGAATATGTTCCTTTGGATGTCAGTACTGAATATGTTCTTTTTGGATGTCAGTATGACTTGTTCCCTTTGGATGTCAGTACTCAATATGTTCCTTTGGATGTCAGTATGAATATGTTCCTTTGGGATATCAGTATGACTATGTTCCTTTGGATGTCAGTACTCAAAATGTTCCTTTGGATGTCAGTACTCAATATGTTCCTTTGGATGTCAGTACTCACTTGTTCCTTTGGATATCAGTACTGACTATGTTCCTTTGGATGTCAGTACTGGGAAAGTTCCTTTGGTTGTCAGTACTCAATATGTTCCTTTGGATGTCAGTACTCAATATGTTCCTTTGGATGTCAGTATGACCCATGTTTCTTTGGGGTGTCAGACCAATATGTTCCCTTTTGGTGTCGTACTGACTTTTTCCTTTGGATGTTTAGTATCAATATGTTCCTTTGGGTGTCGTACGACTGTTCCTTTGGTGTCAGTATCAAAAATGTTCCTTTGGAGTCAGTCTCATTTTCCTTTGGATGTCAGTACATGTTCTTTGGATGTCAGTATCAATATGTTCTTTGGATGTCAGACTGAATAGTTCCTTTGGATGTCAGTTCTGAAATGTTCCTTGGGGTGTCAGTACTGACTAGTTCCTTTGGATGTCGTAGACTATGTTCCTTTGGATGTCAGTCTCAATATGTTCCTTTGGAGGCAGATCACTATGTTCCTTTGGATGTCAGATGCTATGTTCCTTTGAATTTTCAGTACTGCTATGTTCTTTGGATGCAGTACTCAATATGTTCCTTTGGTTTTCAGTACTCATAGTTCCTTTGGTGGCGTAATGATTGTTCCTTTGGAGTCAGCGCTTGTTCCTTTGGGTCAGTGCTCAATTGTTCCTTTGGATGTCGTACTCATATGTTTTTGGTGTCAGTAGACATGTTCCTTTGGATGTCAGTACTCAATATGTTCCTTTGGATGTCAGTACTCAATATGTTCCTTTGGTGTCAGTCTGACTATGTTCCTTTGGAGGGCAGTACTGAATAGTTCCTTTGATGCAGTACGACTTGTTCCTTTGGATGTCAGTACGACTAGTTCCTTGGATGTCGTATGATATGGCTTTGGAGTCCCGACCAATTTTGTTCCTTTGTGCAGTACTGACTTGTTCCTTTGGAGCAGTACTCTATGTTCCTTTGGTTTTCGTATCAATTTTGTTCCTTGGGTGGGCAGTACTGAATTGTTCTTTGGATGCAGTATCAATATGTTCCTTTGGATGTAAGTACTGACTTTTTTTCCTTTGGATGTCAGTATAAATATGTTCCTTTGGTGTCAGTAATCAAATTGTTCCTTTGGATGTCAGTACTCAATATGTTCCTTTGGTGTCAGTTCTGCTTTGTTCCTTTGGATTCAGTACTGGGCTTGTTCCTTTGGTTGTTTAGTACGGACTTGTTCCTTGGATGTCGGAGACTATGTTCCTTGGGATGTTATACTCATTTGTTCCTTTGGATGTCAGTACTACTATGTTCCTTTGGGGTGTCAGTACTGACTATTTCCTTTGGATGTCGTACTCAATATGTTTTGGATGCAGTACTCAATATGTTCCTTGGGTGTCAGTATGATATGTTTTCCTTTGGGTGCAGTACTTAAAAATGTTTTTTGGATGTCGTATGATATGTTCCTTTGGATGTCAGTACTCACATGTTCCTTTGGATGTCGGAATCATATTTCCTTTTGGGTGTCGTACTCAATATGTTCCTTTGGAGTCGTATGACATGTTCCTTTGGGGTCATACTGACTTTTCCTTTTTATGCAGTGCTTAAAAATTTCCCTTTTGGGTGTCATATCAAATTTCCTTGGAGTCAGTCTCAATATGTTCCCTTTTTATGTCTATGACAATTCCTTTTGGGTGTCTACCAAATTTTCTTTTGGTTCAGACGACTATGTTCCGGATGTCAGTACTCAATATGTTCCCTTTTTAGTCAGTATCAAAATTTACCTTTTGGGGAAAAGTTTTTTATGAATAAGTTCCTTTTTTCTACCTTTTCCACATACCAAAAACCCTACCCTTAAAAAAAATTTACAAACCACACATTCATACACATTCTAACCAATTTTTTTCAATCCCAAAATATCCATTCATACCCCCAAAAAAACACCCAAAAAAATTTAAAAAAAACCCCCCAAACA
>JAMYXO010002060.1:5000-20000 GCA_033310375.1 Conus canariensis
GCAGAATTCCTAAATGTTTATATTCTGAGAAAGTAGGGGAGGAGGACTTCAGGAGGATCAGTTTAATGGCACGTCTATGTAAACTAGAGACTGATAATATGCGGGCTCTAAACCACATCTTATTTTGCTCGAAACCCACCATTTTCACAAACAATCTCGTCCATCTCATGCTACTTTTTGCCAAAATTAACACCTTTCTTACAACCGAAATTAACATGCAAAAACCTCCAAAATTGACGTAATCGTTATTTTAAAATGGGGTCTTCGTGCAAAACAAAGATGGTGAGTTAGAGGCCCGCATATTATCAGTCTCTCTCCTCTTCTGATTCTTGCGCAAACAAGAAGAATGGATTGCTTAATTTTTTTAATTGGTGTTTATAATCTGGTTTAAAAATGAAGCCCGAAGTTGCAGAGCTTATTGATATATTCAGAGATTGGGAGATGCAGGAAAGGAGCTGGGGGGTTGATAGAGAAGAGTTTGAAGAATTAATTACGGAGCTTTTTGAGCGCGTAGATATGCGAGAAAGCGTAAGGAACGCCATCAGTAAACTACCGCATTCTTGGCCCCATCCAGTTATAAAGTTGTTTGCCATTTTAATTGATCAAATAGCTCCCGAAGATCTTGATTTGACCGCTTCTACTGGCCCTGAAGGAGTAACTGTTACCTTTAAACCTGGACAGTTTTTAAGATTAGTAAAAGACTATGAGTAATAAATAACAGCTGAATTTAAAATTATTTTTTTATTGCTTTTAAAAAAGGGCTTTAAAAATGGATTGCGACGAGCTATTAAAGTGTGAGGAGGCAGCAGACCTCTGTCATAAAGAAAGATTATACTCTCTGGCTGCATGTGGGAAAACCAGGCAGTATTTAGGCGTTGAACTAAGTATTGAACAGATTCAGCAATTGTCTACATCAGACGTTGAGAAGTATTACGCTAGGTACGAAGCACAGCTAGGATCAAAAATGGTTAGATCGGTGGGACAGACAATGATTAGTTTATATGCTAAGTTAGTAGGCAAGATAGCGCCGATTGATTCAGAAGAAGATTTAAAATATGACTTAACACAAGATCCGGTTTTAACCAAGTCCCTAGAATCTCTTGCATGTGACATGTATTATAGATTTGGGACGTTGCTATGCCCATTCATCATGGGATTAATTACTTTCAATCATATTAATTTTAATCATATTAATTTTAATCAGACTAAAAAAAATGAGCGAGCAGGAGAAGACTCCACAGGAGCAGAATGCCCCCCAAGTGAATTTACAGGCGAGTGTCCCACAAGTGAATCCACAGAGTGCCCCACAAGTGAGTGCCCCACAAGTGAGTGTCCCGCAGGTGAGTAGCGTTACTAAGTCTAAAAGTGCTGGCCGCGTTGAGGCCGGTCGTAAACTAGCTGAATGGAACAGACTGCAAAAAGCAAACCAAGCAGCAAAACAAAAATTATTAGATAGTAATACAACATCAGCACCAGCACCGCCGCCGCCACCAACAACAACACAATCAAACTGTAAGATGTATTATTATGTACTGGGGAGTATTGTTGTTGGTGGAGGGCTTTTAGCATACAAGTGTCTAAAGCCATACTTAGCAACAAAGTTACAAACCCCCACAAAAACAGTAAAAGAAAAAGAACCAGCCTCTGCAAAAAAGTACAACCTCCTGCTGTAGACCCATTTTTAATAAATTAGTTTTTTTTAATGTGTTGTTAAGTACTGGTTAAGTACAAGCTAAGTACTGGTTAAGTCAGTTATAACAAGTTAAGTGTAAGTAAAGCGCAAGTTAAGTGCAAGTTAAGTGTAAGTAAAGTGCAAGTCATGTTAAGTACTAGTTAAGTACTAGTTAAGTACTAGTTAAGTACTAGTTAAGTACTAGTTAAGATCTTAAGTTAAGTACTAGTTAAGTACTAGTTAAGATCTTAATTTAAGTCAGCCAAGTCGGCTTTCCAGGGGCCTATAGCGTATGAAAGCTCGGGATTAACGCAAGTTCGCTTGCTATTGTTAGAGTCTAGTGATTTCTTATTAACAGCAGTTGTGTTTACTTGATGAAGAGTAGAGCGCAGATTAACGTTTGTGTGATAAAATACTTTGCGTTCAAAGAGAGCCTGCTTGTAGTTGTCGTGACTTATATATTTTTTTACAACTTCTTTACCTATGCCCTTAGCTTTCTTTGTTACAGAAGTCTGGGTAGCAACGCTATACATCTTTGCCCGTAAGCCAACATATTCTTGTATAACCGTCCCATTAAATTCATCCTTCATCTTTCCAATCACTTTCTTGTTCACGGTTGAATGTAAAGGCGAATCTTTAGGATAGTCGCACGTGTCGTACCACCCACCAGCTCCTTTGGCCACTTCTATTTCCATGTCTTTGTAAAAGTCTTCAGTTGGGATGTCCAGAATAAAACTATCGGTGTCTGTGTAAAGGACATTTGATTCTGGGTACAGCGGCTTAAAGTAGTCGTATAGAAATTCTAGCATTAATAACTTTGACAACTCTAGCACGGCAAAGCCGATAAACACCGGCTTGTCCAACTTCACATTCTGTTTCTTCATCATAACGCCAACCAGGCTGTCGCTAAATCTTCTAAAGTCTTGGCAGTTAGGTTTAGAGACCAGCTTAATTGCTTGTTTTTCTTTCGTAACTAATCTTACATCTTTACGATTGTGTACGTTCTCCATCGTCTTACCAAAACAACTGTTGTTCATCAACTTAAAGAAGTCTTTTTCTGATGCATCCGTGGCCTTGGTTCTAAGATCAGTGTTCTTCATGATGTATGGCTTCATGAAAGGCCCTTGGTCGAAAGTAATTATTCTGTGAACAGCTCTTAGTTTCAGCCCATGCCTTAAGTAAAACTGTAACAGCCGGTAATGACAAACATATTTAGTTTTGTTAAAGAGGTTAGGCACGAGTTTGGGCGGCTCGGTGGGACTCATCTTTAATCTTTCTGCGGCTAAGGGGAAATCGTTATGGGGGCCGTGCAACTCTGCGGGATAATCTAAGTCTACCTCTAAGATTAGTCCTATTGGATTATCGGGTGTAAGAGTTGACAATCGCCCTACCACCCGATCAACCTCATGAGGTCCTGCGGCCATTTTGAAGTTTCTTAATGGCAGTGTCTGGCTCATGGCCCACCCATACAGATTGTTGGCGTCTAAGTACATCAGATAGTGAGATGGCTTGGTGGGGTCATAATCGTCTAAATACTTGTTGGCTCTGCGGTAAGGATGACAGGCCATGCTAATGCCTCCTCTCAGCCCATCCTCAATCATCTGAAGTGTATCCAGATCCGATATTAAGTCAGTCTCAATGTTTGTAGACTTCAAGAATGCATCCCAAGACAGCCCCGGGGCAGAGATGTACTGTGACGAATCTAGGCCGTAATGTTTCATGCAAGTGGATCTGTAATTCTGAAAGACGTCTGCCAATAAACACACATCGGCCAATAAATATTGATCGTGATAATCGCCCATCGTTTTGCAGTGTAATTCTGTCCAGGCTTTCTGTGCGTATTCATAGTCGGCGTCAGATATGCCTCTGCCTCTAAGACGGCTGTAAAAATCGTCTTTATGTGGCAGCGCCGGCTCATCAAACCTCTCCCACGAGTCCATGTATTCATAAGGATAGACGCCTTTACGGACTAAAGATGGGTCGAAATATTTTTTAGTGATTGGACAGTCGTGTAAAGATTCTGCTAACTTACTTAAACTCCCCATCAGATGCTGGGCAGAGTCATAGAAGGATAAACAGTCTACAGTAAAGGTCATGTACTTTTCTGATGACTGTGCAATACAGCTAACCCTCTTACATTCAGAAGTTATTGCCTGCATGATAAAGTGCGAATCGTAGCCCCGCAAGTTATGAAAGAAGATTGGCAGTTTCCATTTTTCGGGTTAACCTTGAGTTGAAGATTGCAGCTGTTGTGTGCTGCCCCTCTGAATTTGCCAGTAATGTGATCGTGGTCCCTTACAGTGTCGCCTAATAACTTGCATTTGCATATCCAGCAGTGGGTGGCTGATTTATAACGTTCTTCATCTTCGGGGGTCATCTTAATGTCTGAAAGGTTCAGCTGATTAGAGAATTGATTGCGAAGGTGTTTCATCTGCTCCAAAAATCGACCAGCTGCGTCGGGGCCTCTGTAAATCTCCGGCTGTGTGTGTCCGCCATCTGACCTAACAGCAACAAATGCATAAGAACAGATCTGATGACGGGATAATAGGGTTGTTTTTTGTTCTTGTTGAGGGTTGTAGTACTGTGGCAAAATCGCTTCAAAGTCAGCATAGACTACGTATGGCCTCATCTGCATTTTGTGTACATTCTTAAAACCAACCTTAGACCCTGGTGGGGGCGTAAGAAGTTCGGTTTTGCAGTCTACAAAACTTTTACAATGCTTCTTATGGCTGGCAGCTGCCTCTATAGACGGGATCCTGACTAAACAACCTTCTACAAAGCTCTTGTTTAGATTTATGCTTTGATGTATATTCTAACAGTCTGCTAATTGATCTAATTAATACATAGTGACTCTTTAGACCGTCTGTAAACAGAATCAAGTCGACATGTTTGTTAAGTGATTCGCCCAAAGTAGGAGCTTCGGGGGAAATCCTTAGAGGGATCAGATTGTCTACTGGATCCCAGGTGTATACGCTTACGGTTATTGGTTTGTTTTGTTCTTCAAACTGGTCGTTACTTTCTACGCTCACTGGAAAGTCTATGTTATTAAAGTTCAGCTCATTTATATACTGCCTATAAATAGATACTCTGTCTGCATGATTTTTAACGTGATGTAAATGCGCCAAAACACCACATGAAACACATATCGTCAGAATTATGTATGTTTAAGACTGTGCGTTTTAACACTAACTCTCTCGGGAGAGGAAGGTAAGAATTGCCGATTATAGGAGAGTATTTGGTTTGTCTTAATTTGATTTCGAGGACTGTTCCTTCAGACCAGCCAGAGCCGCGCAATTTCGCTTCTTCACTTGCATGGTTAAACTGTGTAAGCATGTAATCAGCCCAGCCAGGTGTAAAGTCGTAATAGCTGATTACTTCTTTCTGTCTAGTTGATACCCAGACTTGCATACTACTATCATCAGGGGTTATATATTCAATCAGAATGGCCAACAACACTTTTGCTGGCGGGGCAATTTGAAGAGATCCTGGGATTTTAGAAATAGCATGTGTTACGCTTTCCTGAACGTTTGTGGGGTTAATGATGTCCATGTCTAATTCAATGAACATATTGCCTAATGATTTGTTACTACTTTCCAACTGTACGTTGTTGGGCAGTATTTCAAACTCGGACTCACCTGTTGGGTTCATTTTTAACCCATAATATTTACGTAAATTAAAAAAATAAATGTAAGTAAAAATAAGTAAACGCGCTTTTATTCTTCACCCAAGCGTTGCAATACTTCAAGACATCCAAATCTTACAAGAGCACTTGCTAATATTTTAGCTTTTTCTGAATCACTACAGTCAATGTTTAACTCTTTGATTGCTTCATCAAATAGTTCACTATGATTTTTTATTAAATTGTTTACATCATTCTCAACCCCAGATTTACTAAAATCAATGTTTAACACTTTCATCGTTTCGTCAAATAGTTCATTACAATTTTCTATTAAAATCATTAGATCAGATTCGCTGTGTTTGGCCGCCATTTTTAAATCTAAAATTAAATAAATAAAAAAATAAAACCATGAGTATAACGCTGGTTAATTATGCAGTGCCCATTGTCGGCGTTATAGTTTATTCAACCCTAGCAAAATGTTTAAGAATAAAACCACCCAACATGGGAAAGATAGAAGATTCGCCGAAACTAGTTACAACCTTATTTTTAGCTCTGGCAACAAAAGATTATCTGATTAAAAAGCACATAGACAGCCTTTCATATTATGATTATTTTAATTATTTTTTTAGTTAATAAAAAACATGAGCGAAAAAAAGATTATTAATACGATTTACCACTCTGCTGTAATCAGCGGCCTTAGTATAGGATATAGCACGTTAGCAAAAAACATGTTTAAGATGAGACCGGCTGATCTAGGAAGGTTAGACATTGAGGATGTTGTTAAGGTTATAGCTGTAATAACGGCGGGGATTGCCTCAAAAGACTTTCTTGTTGCACAGGGGATTATCCCAGAAAACATCAATGCATAGAAAGATTAATGCATTTAGGCAGATTGATTTATAAAAAAACGATTCATTCTAAAAAAGATTCATTCATTTATAAAAAGATGTCCGGATTAGTTCTGATGGTGGGAGGAGCTATTGTTAATGCGTTGGCTTTTTCTGGCAGCAATTATATGTTTAGTAAATTGCGGTCTGATGAAGAGAGAGAACGCCATAACAAGGCAATGGAAGATTTAGCTAAGGCAAGAGATGCTTACGAGAAAAGGAGAATTGCTCACTTAGACTTTATTAATAAAAAGTTAAGAGAACAGGGACATGCAGAGCACACATTTACAGACGTTGATGATGCAATGAATGAATATTACTTAGTGACAGGAAAGAAGTTTCTAACATCGTCACCGCCAGAACTGTCTGACTTTTATGAACCATCTGAGGATCAGAAAATGGTAGAAATAGGCTTTATTATAGGTGCTATGGGAGCAATCTTTCTTCTTGCATATTCAATCTAAAAACATAGTTAAAAATGTAATAAAAACAGTCTCTTATGGACGATGCGAAGTACAAAATATATTATTCTCCTAGAGGGTATTGGAAAGGAAAGGCCGCTATTGATAAACTGAGTAAAGCTGCTAGGGTGTCTGAATCAGAAGCGAAAGACTGGCTTTCAAAACAAGCGATCTGGCAAATATATCTGCCCGCCCCAAAAAGAATAATAAGGCCTCGATTTGTTAACTCAGTTCCTAATGACACCCACCAGATGGACTTGTTGTATCTTCCACATGACAAAGTTAGAAGAAAAAAGTTTAAGTATGCTCTTACAGTTGTTGACATGGCTTCAAGGTATAAAGACGCTGAGCCTTTAACGGATAAAAGCTCAACTGCTGTGGCTGTGGCTTTACAACAAATATACATGCGATGTCCATTAAAGTATCCTAGATTGATCCAGGTTGATGATGGGAAAGAGTTTAAAGGAGCTGTAAACCAACTGCTTTTAAGACATCGGGTTACAGTTAAGAGAGGGATCCCAGGCAACCATCGCTCCCAAGCTCTAGTAGAAAACTTTAATAAGAATCTAGCTGAGCGTCTGTTTACCTATCAATACCACAGAGACCTTATGGACAAAACACGCAACACAGAATGGGTTAGAAGGTTGCCAGCAGTCTTGCGTGCCATGAACAATGAAGAATTTAAAGCAACGGGCCTTAAGCCAGTGAACGCGATCAAATTAAAAAAAATTAGCATTACTGAAGGCATCCAAGGTAATCAAAAACTCTTGCCTTTTGGACTAAAAGTAAGATACTTGTATGCGCCTGGAGAGGCAGAAGGTGATGTTAGAATTAGAGCCACAGACCCCATATGGAGCGTAGATGTATATGAAGTTGAAAGAATTATGAAAACAACCCCTCCCGTGTATTATTTAAGAGAGACTCTTTCTTCTAGCGGTGCTACTACGTCTAAAAAGCCTACCCCTAAAAGATCGTTTGTTCGCGAAGAGTTGCAAGTTGTCCCGCCAAACACAGTGCCGATTAGTTAAAAAAAAATAGTATTTATTTTTTTGTTAAACTTATGATTTATTTATTTTAGTTCACATCTTATTATTTTTTTTTTTAAGTCTATTTTGGGTTTAACTGATTGTTTGCTTGCTTTTCAATGTTCTGTTTGATTGTCTCAGTGTCTACCTGTTGCGAAGTAAAAGTCTTTCTCCACTCCTTTTGAAGTTCAGTTTTTTGTCGTCTGTAATCCTCACCATCAGCCATAAGACGCTCAAATTCTTCAGCTGAAATGTTTTCATCCTGCAATGCTTTGCTTATTCTCAGTCTTAATGAACAAAGTTTTGCTGATGCTAGGGCTACAATGGCAGTGTGCTTTTGTAGTTTAGGCGTTAATTTTTTTAAAACAGCACTCACAATCATAGACATAGCACCTAAACCCAAACCAATGCTCCCTAATGCTAAAGAGGCTGGCGCTCCGGCCCCAGTAGCTAAAAGAGCAACGCCAGACCCAGTACTTACGCTCGCTACAGCTGATGAGCCGGTGATTATATAAGAAAGAGTATTTAAAACTTTAGCATATTTCTTTCTAGTAACCCTATACTTATTCAAGTCACTTTCTATTTCTTCTTGAAGTTCAGTTATTTGCTCTAACCTAAACTTTTGAGCTTGATCATCCATTTTTTAATTAAGATTAATCTTGTACATATCTTCTTATTAACCCTTCTGGCAGCACTTCATCAACAGAGTAAAACGCAATAAAATCAACATACTTAATAAAAATAAAATCGAGTATTGTTAATTTGGTTTTGTCAACCATCACAGTGACTTTGTCAGAAGATACAAAAGTCTTTATTTCATCCCCGTTTTTAGTAATAACAATAACAAGCCTAAGAGGCCCGTCCAAGTTTTCAGACTTTATTTGTACGCCTCTGATTAACGTATGCTCTGGCAAACTAGGATCAGCCTCCCTTGGGGTAATAAATAGGCGAAAAAGCATCGTCATTTTTCTAGGCAGTGATTCTAGTTTTGGGTTAAATTCTAAGCCGACGGTGTCGCCCCCCACTTCAGCTAAGGACTTCTTTCTCCGCAGCATATATACAGAGCCCTGCTTAGTTATTTCAATCTGCTTTTTCTGTTGTGTTCCTGGGACTAGGCTAGCAAGAAGGTGTCCTTCATTCAAAGCTTTTCTAAAATTGTATTTCTTATCAAAGTATACATAGGGGCTTCGTAGTTCAAACTTTAAATCCCAGTTAATGTCAGGAAGCAACGCCCAAGCATTCTCTCGTTTATAAAGTTTGTATTCGTGTTTGCCAAAATCGTTTGCCCTTAGATTTCTTATCTCTTCCAGGGTAGGATATTGCTGTCGTTTTTTATCTTCAATTTCTATTCGTTTGTAAACGCCCTCGTCGGTGTACTCAAATCCATAAACATTTCCTGCCACTCCTATCAGATCAAAGTCAGTTGTGTCTGCTAGATCTTTTATCTCTACTGCAACGCATTTAGGAGCTAACTCTGCTTTTGATTCAGGCCCTCGAGACATTCTTTTTAATATAAACAATTTATTATAAACAATTTGTTATAAATAATCTATAATAAGCAATCTATAATAAACAATCTGTAATAAACAATTTATTATAAGCAAACGTATTGAACTGGCGGGTCAGTCCGTAAGCATAGTTTAGCGTGCTTAGATTTTTCTAGCTGCTCTTTTATTTTTTTTAGTTCATCCTTGTCCCTGATTATATAATTTTCACTTAAACATTCTTCAAAACTGTCCTTGTCCTTAGTATAGAATAAGATGACTGATTTTAACTGCGATCTAAAGTCTTTTAAGACAGCATTGTATTTTTGAGTTAAGAGCCAAACAGAAACTAATGCGTGTCTTCCACTAAAGGCCAGCTTAGACAGAGTCCTTCTTTTTTTAACAATATCTTGTTCGGCTGAACAGTCATCAATAATAAACAGCGTTTCAGTTCCCTCAAATAGCCTATAGTAATGTTCTAAACAGTCGCTTAGCTTGTCAGTAGGATCAACTAAAAATATATTCTCATCTGTCCAAACAAACTGCCTTTCTTTGTAAGACTTGTTGTGCTTAATGGTTGTGCAGAATATAACAATGTACTCGTAATGAAACCTGTAGACTGTTTGTAACAAATCAAGCACGAAGACAGTTTTCCCACACCCAGTAATCCCACAAATAAGCGAACAGTGCGGGTCTTTTGGCAAAAAGTTCAAACTATCCATCTGTTTTAATAGGCTATTTCTTTCAGTCTATTTTCTTCAATGTTCAGCTGGGCGTCATAAACCACAAAAACGTGCATTTGTATCTGGCCATTCTCCTCCTCTTCCTTATTAATCTGTATGAGTATGCCATCTGACCCTACCCTTCTTCCACTCCCGTGCAGTCTGTTGTCATACGTGGATCTAAAATCCAGCCATAGTCCATATTTGTCTGTTAGATAATCTTCGAGTCTTACATCGTGAAGGTGAAGTTTTTTACACACATGATCGGCTGTGGGGCTTGTCTGTCTGCCTCCAGCAAACAATTTTCTTATTTCATCAAAGTGTTGGTCGGGTAAAAGTCCGGCCGAATACAGCTGAAAAGGCTTGCCATCTACTGTGCAAGACAACTGCTCAATTTTTGGGTTGTAAAACACCTCAGATTCCCTCTTAAAAGGAGCTGAGGGTTTAGTAAATAGCAAGAGAGCCCCCTTTAGGGACCTTAAAGAATTGCTTATAGCTATTTCCCAGACAGCGTCTTGCTTGTTTTTAATCGCTAGACTGTGGTGTAAAACTCTTTCAAAGTAAACAACCGCCCTACTTTTATACTGGTTTAAGATTATTCTAGCCAGTTCAGGGTTAGTGACAACGTCAAAATTAAGAGAGATGTTACTGACAGTGTATCTGGCTTGAGGGTCATCTGATAAAATAACAGACCCGCTGTCATTGAATGTCAGTTCGTAAGTAAGTTTTTCTCTTAGTGTGCCTTGGTAATATGGCTGATGGGTTTTTAACAGTTCAAAATCTAGAGGGATGCAAAATCTGTTCTTAAATGCTCGCGCTATTGCCTGGTCTCCCTCGTCTTCCTTTGCATCTGCAGCATTAAGCCTGTGCTTAAGACCGTTTGGGCTCTGGATCCCCTGAAAGATTTTGTCTTTTCTTTCTGTTCTAGGCAGCCACAGGTCCGAATAGAGATTAAAAATGTCTGCGCTACTCAGTGAGAAGACTTCTCTACCTTCCAGTTTAATTACCATATTTTTAATGATGGCCCTGCCCAGGTTAGCAACGACAGTAGCATTAGGATCCGCCGACTCAATATCTATTTTGAATGACAGCCTGGCAGTACCTGGCATTATAACATCGTCAGACCCGAGGTCACTAAATCTTACTGTTAACATTTCATTGGGCTCAATTGTTGATGGATTATTTACAACGCGCACAGTCTGTCTTATGCCTTTTATGCCGTGGGGTTCCTTCGCTTTTCTGAATGGATCAAGGTCGCAGGCGTATGGGTTCATTTTTTATAAAACAAAAAATAATAAATATATAAATATGGCTGATGATGAAGATTTTGACGTGATTAGTCCTATTGAAGAAGATGAAGATGAAATAGAACTGGGCCGTTCAATACAAGATGAACTTGAAGGAGCAGAAGCACGTCCTTTACTCCCTAGACAGCCTCAAGATGTAGGAGCAGGTTCTGTACTCCTTAGAGCACGTCAAGAACTTGTAGGAGTAGGCTCTTCACTCCCTAAAGCCCGTCACGAACTATTGCGACGACGAATTGAATCATTCTATAAAAGTATAGAACGAGGGCTGCCAGACGTGCTCGATCCTAACGATTTTGAAGAAGATGGCGGCCATTTGTATATTAGGACTAGTGAAGGAGGCCGCGTAAGAGTTACTACAAAGCCAAACGCGGCCAAGTTTTTAAGTCTAAATACAATTAAACGAGACCTCCCTGCTGCTGATGCAGAACGATTAACAAACCCCAAAAACACCACCACCAAACCAAACCCCCAACCCAAACAACCACAACCCCCAAAAACCAATAAAACACAACAAACACCCCCCACCCCAACACCACCCCAACCCCCCCCCCCAAAACACCCCACAACACCCAAAAACAACCCCCCCAAAACAACAACCCAACAAAAAAAACAACAAACACCAATATAAAAAAACCCAAACACCACACCACCCCCCAAAAAACAAAACACACCCCACCTTCTAAAAAACCTAAAAATCATTACACTTCACATCTTTCAAACCCCCCAAAACCAAAAACACAACAATCAACACTACTCTCCCCCTCAAACACCACAATCCCCCCTACCCCAAATCACTCATATCCTCCTAAAATTAAAATACATAAACCAACCACCCACACAACCACCAACACATTCCACACCCCACACACCACAAAACCCAAAACACAAACCCCACCAACACAAAAACACAACCACCCCATCCCAACTAAACAATCTACCAACCACAACCACACTCAATAACAAAAACACCCAACCCCTCACCCATAATCCCCCACCACTATATAAAAAAAAAAACACAAACAACCCCAACCCAAAAACACAAAAACCCCATCTTAATTAATCATTCTACTACCCCAAAACACAACAACTCTCCCCCCATATCCCCCCCTATCAATCTTAACACCCAAAATACACCCTAACAATCCTTAACATAACAATAATCTCAAAAAACACATCAACAATACCCAATTATAATTCATTAAACCCTCCTAATATAATTTTCTTTTACCAATACTAACTAACTACATCTAAACATCACCACCCCATTCCCTAACACACATTCCAACACTTCCTAATTTATATTACACCCAATAAATCACATTACCACCCTTTCTTCTAATCTCCCCTTAACCCATTTCTCCCCCCCAAAACCATCAACATTAAAACCCCCTCCTAATTTAATTATAATTACAATCATCATTCACACACAACCAAACAAAAAAAATTCTAAAAAAAAAAAAAACACTAAATATTAAAAACACTACATCCAATTAAAAAATCCCAATACATATTTTACACACTTCTAATTTTTATTTTTAACAAAAAGTCCCCCACATAAAAATTTTTCATCCCCCCACCCAATACTTCATCTTACAAAACAAACAACATACTTATAAACAACTTCTCCTCATACATCTCGGATTTTTAAAAAAAGGGGGAAAATTTAAAAAGGGGGGATGTACCATTTCATCATAAACTAAAAACAAACACCGCTTTTGATTCTTTAACGGTCAACCAATTGACAATATTGGGCGACCCCCCGGGGGGGTTAAATAGGTAGGGTTCGCTTCCCGATTTAGTGAAAAAAAAATTGGTGTTTTTAGAGTTAAGTGGTTTTAATATATCCTGAAGAAGTCAGAATTAATGGATTAATCTTATGTAACCCTCTCGAAGCTGGCCGTATTTTTCATTTTATTTATCCATAATGTTCGAATACTACCAACTTCCCAAAGGGTAGGCACTAATTCATAAACTTTCTTGTTTTCACTTTTGTAAGATAGACAGTTAACTGTACAACCGAATTTAAGGGCATCATCTTGCTTGTAAAATATTTTTAACACGAAAAAAGCAAACTTTGCAGATCGGCGTCCTTTACTCTCTCCGCATCCTCGCGTCAAACATTTTATAGTTTCCGACTACTTTAGTTGGTCCTCCTGTCAAATCCCAAATCTCGGAACACCAATTATTTTCCGGTTGACCGTTGATTAGGGCCCTCTTGGGGTTTCCACAGTACTAGCGATCTTATAAATTTTAGTACACGAGAAAACATCTATCACTTTGAAGTATTTGAACCATGTTGATTTTCTCGTTAACCGATGTTGTAAATGTCCATTTACGAGAGTAAAACAAGTACTAATTTTATTTGATGGCAATCTCATCTACAGTTTGTCTAGGAGTACTAACCATAATAAGGCGGGGTTTTGCGATTATCAGTTAAGCAATTTGGTGAAGACAGCGGTTTTTAAAGAATTAGTTGAAGAGCCTATAAATTCAGTGTGTGTTAAAATAATAACCAAGATGGAAAGGCTGGTTGTTTGGTCTGATTTGTTGGTAGTGCTTGGAGATAGAAGAGGGGTACAGGTAAAACCATAGATTTTTTAATGCTATGGAGGAGATTGGATAATATGCGATTTTGCACGAAAAGACCCCATTTTAAAATAACGATTCGTCCAAATTTTGGAGGTTTTGCATGTTAATTTCGGTTGTAAGAAAGGTGTTTATTTTTGGCGAATAGTAGCTGTGATGGAGAGATTGGTTTGTGGAAAATGGTGGGGTGTCGGGCAAAAATAGATGTGGTTTGAGCCGCATATTATCAGTCTTCTAAACTGAATAAAGGTTTTAAAATATTGTCCACTTGCGGAATCCCAAATTGTTGAGCATAGTTTATATAAGATTCAAATAGAAAAAAAAAACATGAAGATCAATTACGGGCTATGTTGATCTAAAAGGTTTCATTCAGGAAATTGGTAAAATTTTCTCCTCCTCTGGATAAAAACATGTTTAAAATATAAATAACGGCAAATATTTTGACGTTTTTGTCTGGTAGTAATTAATACTTTTTTTTTTTGTTTTTTTTTTTTAGTTTTGGGGGGGGGGGGGTGGAGTCGCCTATGATTAGTTCAGACATCCCTAATAACTTGTTGATACTTTCTCGTAAGGAGAGAGAGGAGAGAGAGAGAGGAGACGGAGAGAGACGAGAGAGAGAGAGAGAGAGAGAGAGAGTTCCCACCGTTGAAATAAAAACTCTTGTACACAAAATATAAAACTATACTTGTATTTCTTTTACTTTATTTAACCTATAGATATATATAGATATAGATTCTATATCTTCTTTCTTCCGACCCCGGACGTGGACGCACTAATATAATTATATGAAATATAGCAGAGAGAGAGAGAGAGGAGAGGAGAGAAAAGAGAGGAGGATTGACTGCGAATTTATTTATATATTTTCTTTATATAGCGAGTGATTGCTTGAGTTAGTTGAGATCGAGATAAAGTTATTTAGTACTTTATATCTATATCTAGTAGTTAATTTATTTATATTTTAGATCGTTATTTCTATATCTTTCTATCTATCTTTAAATATTTATATATATTAATTTAATATCCTCTCTATCTATCTTCTCTATATATCTCTCTTATATCTCTCTCTCCCTCTCTCTCTCTATCATCTATCTATCTATCTATTATCTATATCTATTCATATCTATCTATCTCTTTCTCTCTATTCTATCTACCTATCATCTCTATCTTCTATCTCCTCTCTCTCTTTCTTCTCTCTCTCTTACCCATAATTCCCACCCAATTATCCCAACACCCACAA
>JAMYXO010002061.1:0-7500 GCA_033310375.1 Conus canariensis
GGCCATGCTGAGTTTCTCAATGGTGAGGCAAGTGGATGGCCTTCCTGAGTTCCTCAATGGTGAGGCAAGTGGATGGCCATGCTGAGTTCCTCAATGGTGAGGCAAGTGGATGGCCTTGCTGAGTTCCTCAATGGTGAGGCAAGTCGATGGCCTTGCTGAGTTCCTCAATGGTGGGTGGAGCGTCCAGTTCATCCATGACAGGCAGATAGGCGGTGTTCTTAATGGCTATGTGGGTGACTGAGTTCTCCCTGGTGTACAACTGCTGGTGCTCCGCCCCTCTCTCCATCTGTTTGCTGCAGTCGGTGATGACCTCCCCTGACGTAATTTTCAGAGGAGCGATCTTCATGGCGTTAGGGCCGAACGCTTTCTTCATGCCTTGGTACATGGCAAGGATGTTGCCGCAGTCGGCGATCTGGATGCCCTTGCACAGGTTCAGCCAGTGCTCGCTGGCGCATCTATGGGCGATCCGCTTCGTGTTGTTGCGAGCTTTACGGCGTGCGGCTAGCGTCTTCTTTGAGGGGTCTCTCCACGATTCCTGCTTCAAACCAGTCTTCATTCTTTCTAACGCTCTTCCCATAGCTGTCTGAGGCGGACTGGTAGGTGGCATCGCGGATGTTGTTCCACGTGATGAAGCACTGTCTGTCGGGCAGTCCTCTAGGGCCCTATCAATGGTACTGGCAAAGCGTGTGCGCAGTTCGGGCACTGAAATCATGACTGTGTTGATTCGAGGACGTCCCTTCTGCTTGGAGCGGTGGATTCGCTTGGGCTGTAGATGCACCTTACTGCCAACCAGGGAGTGGTTAGTGTCGCATTCAGCACTGTGGTAGCTGCCGGTGACGAGCACATGGTTGAGCAAGGGTCTTTGGGTGATTACGAAGTCCAGCTGGTGCTGGCTGATGCCAGTGACGGAATCTGGGGTGCCTTCAGGACACGCTGTGGTGTGGCGTCGTGGGGAAGAAGGTGTTCGTGATACAGAGGTCGTGGAAGGAGCAAAGTTCAAGTAGCCGCTGTCCATTCTCATTGAGCATGCCAACACCGAACTTGCCAATGCAGCGGGGCCAGGAGCTATGGTCTGCACCAATCTGGGCGTTGAAGTCCCAAGCAGGTGTTCAGTTGCAGGTACCTCTCTGATCTTAGCTTCCCGCTCCTCGTAGAAGTTATCCTCAGTCTCGGCTGTAGAGCAAAGTGTAGGGGTTTAGACGCTACGGATGTTTGTTGGTCCCAAAGAGGTCGTGAGCCGGAGAGGATTCGCGCTGTCCCCTTGGAAGGTGGTTCAACTGAGGATAGGAGAGAGTCTCGCACTTCGAATCCGACGCCACACAGTCGGTGCTCCTCTGGCTCCAGTCCTTGCCAAAAGGTATTGTGGGTCTCAATGGCTAGTGTGATACGTCTAGTGTGCTGGCGAAGTGTGTGTGTGTGTGCTTGTCACCTCTCGCTTTCAGCCTCCACCGCTGACTAGCACTGTTGCTTGCAGCACTGTGAAAAGGGAAGCAGAATGCGTCAGACTTTCCCTGTCAGTATATAGCCTCTCCACCAGCAAGCCCTATGTTGTGCCTCCCCAAGGCGACGCACGTCAACGTGGACCTTACGGACTCAGGATAAACTGCAAGGGACTCGGAGGGAGTCTGGTCCCGAGACGTGTGACATGAAGGCCCACTGGCGTCCACGAACCAGACTCCCAGTTATGGGTCAAACAGCTTCGCTGCCTTGTGAATGTTTCGGGAGAGACAAAGGCTATGGGAGTAAACCAGGAAGAAAATCCAGAGTGGAGCCCCTAAGGCGGCACACCGTGTCACGTTCCAGTAATTCCTACAGCTGCTCTGATACCACACTGTACTGGTTTGTCCTTTCCGTTGGATCCTGTCAGCGAAACCGAGAGGGAGATTCTGGCGATTGGGCACCCCAGGTTCTCCTCCCACTTTGCCCCAGCCTGCGCCCTTGAGAGGTCACTCCAGTGCCGCTATCCCAGCGACAGAAACAACACGGGAGACAGCAGTTACGAGTCATAAGCCCAGAGTGTATTGGCGTAAACTCGGGCGTTGCGGGTTGTATCCGATGGTGGGAGGGACCATCACGTTCCACTGGTCGGCTACCGCCCACCTCAAGCTGGGCAGCCACCAGCCAATAAGGTGCTGACCCGCCACAGTCTGCCTGCTTCAGTGGGTGCTTGGAGTTCAGGGGAAGATCAAAGAGCAGACTGTAAACCCTGCACCTGGCAATAAAAGAAAAAAGAAATTCAAACTGTGTCAGCCTGAAAGGGCAGACCGATGTGTCTTGGCCTTTCCGACAGCCTCCAGGAAAGCAGCCATCATCGACCGCGAGCTAAAGAGGCTCAAAATCGACATTGTCGCACGGCAAGAGGCAAGACCCCCCCCCCCCCCCCCCCTCCCCACACTCCAACGGCAGTCACAGAGCACAGTGTGCTACACACATATGCATGTAATGTTACTTACGATGCAGAGTCTGCCACACACATATGCATGTAATGTTGATTACAATGCAGAGTCTGCCACACACACACACACACATATGCATGTAATGTTACTTACAATGCATAGTCTGCCACACACACATATGCATGTAATGTTACCTACAGAGCAGAGTCTGCCACACACACACATATGCATGTAATGTTGCTTACAATGCAGAGTCTGCCACACACACAAATATGCATGTAATGTTACCTACAGAGCAGAGTCTGCCACACACACACATATGCATGTAATGTTACCTACAGAGCAGAGTCTGCCACACACACATATGCACGTAAAGCTTCTTACAATGCAGAGTCTGCCACACACACACACATGCATGTAATGTTGCTTACAATGCAGAGTCTGCCACACACACATATGCGTGCAATGTTGTCTGCAGAGCAAAGTATGTCACACATGAATGTGCAATATTCCCTTGGCGGCGGATCATATGCCACACACATATGCGTGCAATGTTGCCTGTGGAGAATAACATGCCACACGGATATGTGTGTAATGTTGCCTTCGGAGAATAGCATGCCACACGGATATGTGTGTAATGTACCTGCGGAGAACAGCATGCCACACGGATATGTGTGTAATGTTGCCTGAAGAGAATAGCATGCCACACGGATATGTTTGTAATGTTGCCTGCGGAGAATAGCATGGCACACGGATATATGTGCAATGTTGCCTGAAGAGAATAGCATGGCACACTGGTATGTGTGCAATGTTGCCTGAGGAGAATAGCATGGCACACGGATATGTGTGCAATGTTGCCTGAGGAGAATAGCATGGCACACGGATATGTGTGCAATGTTGCCTGTGGAGCATAGCATGCCACACACATATGTGTGCAATGTTGTCTGTGGAGCATGGAATGCCACACGCATATGTGTGTGTAATGTTGCTTGTAGAGCATAGTTTGCCACACACATATGTGTGCAATGTTACCTGTGGAGCATAGTATGCCACACACATATGTGTGCAATGTTGCCTGTGGAGTATAGAATGCTACACACATATGTGTGCAATGTTGCATGTGGAGCATAGAATGCCACACACATATGTATGTGATGTTGCCTGTGGAGCATAGTACGCCACACAAATCTGTGTGCAATGTTGCTTGTGGAGCATAGTATGCCACATATGACGAAAATAGATGTAGAATTAATCATGGCCAAACACAGAAAGGGAAAAAGAAAAACAGTTAGAGGATAATAGAATAACATTGTTAAAATATAAATGCAAATGAAAACATTGCTTAATAGTATGATGATAATAGTGATGATAGTAATAATGGTAGATTCATAGCAAGGGGTAGAAATGATTAATGAACGAAAAGTAAACAAAACTATTGGGCGGTGATCATAACGATACTGGTTATATATAGTGATGTTGGTGCTGATAATAATGGTTGGAAAGAAATGAAATTGGTCAATGACTAAAGGGCTATCATTGCTACTGTGGCAGGAAAATAAAGGGCGTGGGGGAGGGGGGGGGGCGGCTCATACACCTACATCTACACACAAATATATGCTCAGGAAAGAGGGAAGGTAACTCATGCAAACAGTATTATTGGAAAAGTAAACAGTACTGTTGGATGATGATCATACTGATACTAATTATGATAAGTGTCACAATGTTGGTGTTGATGATGCTGCTTGGAAAGAAATGGAAATGATCAATGAGAAAAGATTTAACATTTCAATTGGCGAACAACAACAAAAAAAAAAAAACATGGTGAACATAATGATGGTGATTATATGCAGTGCTGCTGGTACTTATATATAATGGTTGGAAAGAAATTAAAGTGATCAATAAGTAAAGGGCTATTATTTATATTGGAACAGGAAAAAGAAACAAAAAAAAAAGGGGGGGGGGGGTCTCATATACCTCCATCTACACCTACATACACACATATGCACAGGAAAGAGGGAATAGGTAAGGGAAGCTCGTGTGAGGAAATGATATATGAAATTGGAAGAAAATAAGATGGAGAAGAGGGGGGGGGGGATAGGTCTCTGAGTAAAGAACAGATTGATATAGTGAATGGAGAGGATGTAGAGAGAGGGGAAAGGAAGACAGCTGTAAGTTATATGAGGTAAACTGTGGGGGGTATGGTAGTGTCATTGTATGTTGGTGGAGGGTATAGCAGGCTGGCGTTGCGGTGGCACATGGTGGATAGGTGTACGCTACCTTTAGATGTTGATATCATGAGGGTAGAGGGAAGGAAGAGAGATACTTTTCTTAACACAAAAAGAAGAATAAAAAGAAAAATAGAAAAGAAAAGAAAAACAAGAAACAGAAATGAAAAAAAGAAAGGGAGGGGCATCAGATACCTGCACTTATTCTAATGCACAGGAGAAAAAAAAGGAAGAGGGAAGGGAAACTCAGGTGAAGGGGGCAGTGTATCAAGGTGAAAGGTGAAGTGGGCAGTGTATCAAGGTGAAAGGTGAAGAGGGCAGTGTATCAAGTTGAAAGGTGAAGAGGGCAGTGTGTCAAGGTGAAAGGTGAAGAGGGCAGTGTGTCAAGTTGAAAGGTGAAGGGGGCAGTGTATCAAGGTGAAAGGTGAAGTGGGCAGTGTATCAAGGTGAAAGGTGAAGAGGGCAGTGTATCAAGGTGAAAGGTGAAGAGGGCAGTGTGTCAAGTTGAAAGGTGAAGAGGGCAGTGTGTCAAGTTGAAAGGTGAAGGGGGCAGTGTGTCAAGTTGAAAGGTGAAGAGGGCAGTGTGTCAAGTTGAAAGGTGAAGAGGGCAGTGTGTCAAGTTGAAAGGTGAAGAGGGCAGTGTGTCAAGTTGAAAGGTGAAGGGGGCAGTGTATCAAGGTCAAAGAGGGAAGGGAAACTCATGTGAAGGTGGCAGTGTATCCAGGTGAAAGAAAATAAGTTGTAGAAAAGGGGGGGGGGGGGGGGATAGGTCTGTGAGTAAGGAGTGGATTAATATGGAAAATGGAGAGAAAGTGGGGAGAGGGGAAAGGAAGGTAGCTGTAGTTGTAGGTATGGTAGTGTGTGTGTGTGTGTGTGTGTGTGTGTGTGTGTGTGTGTGTGTGTGTGTGTTGGTAGAGGATATTGTCAGCTGGTGTTGCGGTGGTAATACATTTCGACATTTTAGGTCTTCTTCAGGCAAAACAAACAGCATTTAGGACAATGAAAACGAACGAAGAATCACTTTTCTGCTCATATTCGGCGCACAGTTACCTTCCCTTTCACTAACTGAGCCAGAAAATGAAGAAACTAAGACTATGGGTTGTTTTTAACTAAAGTTAAACAAAGGAGTAGAGCATACTGGGATTGATGATTCCAAAAACAGAAGTTGGCCTCAAAGTGTTCTTGTTTGTTGATGCTTTTTCATGTAGATGGTAGTGTCATACTGTCGGAAACCTCTGTAGGTCGTAGCAAAATCTTGACAGAATGTGTATTTGATCTTATAGAATGGAACCTGACAGTGAATATCAAGAAAATATAATATCATTGTATTTGCACGACGCAACATAAGGGAAAACCTCGCATTAGCAATCGACTATCAACACATGGAAATGGGTTATAGTTATGATATTTAGGAGTAAAAAGTAAATAGAGATTATTTGTAGTAAGTGGTATGACAAAGGATCAAGAGTATTGTTCGTCATAAAAAAGGGTATTTAAAAATGCGATAATCTGCAGGTACCAACCCACTATCTGACTAAATTGTTAGAAAGAGTACCACGAGTTTCACCATGCGATAATGTATTTTGACATCGGCATCCGAACTGCAGCCAAACCTTGCGATTAAACATTTTTGATTTGACGGTACGGTCCATACCTACCTTTACGGTTTATGGAAAAACTGGTGACATTCCGATTAACGGTAACGCCAAATGGACAATTAAGGGGTTTTGGTTTAAACGTTATGCAAGAAGAAATGTATGTAAATAATTTACTTCAGTTTACAAATGTTTGTATGGATTGTTTATGACACAGATATTTCATTCAGAATATCTTTCTTGCATTACGAAGATACACAAGAACAGTAGTTTGATTGTTTGTCCCCAAACCAGGAACATATCACGTCCGTTTTTTTTTCTGGCTGAAAGACAGGGTACCACGGTTTTGTATGCTGCTTATATTCATCACTGGAACACATTACAAAAAAAAAGGGAATATTCATTTATATATATATATATATATAATGCATTGTCGTATGTTTTAAACGTAGTTTACATATGAAGGACATAAGTGTTTTTGATATGTAAATATTGCTGTTTGTCTTGCTCAATTTCAAGCAGCTAGACCTCATGATCACACTCCGCTTTGATGGAAATCTCCTGAAATCAACGAATGTAATCAAGGTTTAGCAATGAAGAGAGAGAGGAGAGAGAGAGAGAGAGAGAGAGAGAGAGAGAGAGAGAGAGAGAGAGAGAGAGAGAGAGACTCAAGACTCAAATGTTTTATTCCTAAAGGCCATAGCCCCTTAGAATGGGGATGCACATCATAAATCATGTCGAAAATATTCTTTATGTTACATACATAGTTCGCTTTTTGAATGCTTTGTATAAATAAATCGCTAACTTTTTAACCGCGTTTTCATTTGATGACGACATTAACAAAGTTAATTTGAAAAGGCATGGATTATTGAAGTACTTTCTTGAGATTAATTCCTGTCTAAGTTCGTCTAGTACTGGACAAGCCAATACAAAATGAACTTCATCCTCTTTTGCATTTCGACACAAAGGACAGATCAAATTTTCACTACATGACTGTCTATAACGAAAATAATGAGTAAAGAGATCGGAAACACCAAATCTAAACTTAGCCATGATGCGTTTTAAATGTTCGTCCATTTTCATTGATATATATATACAGGTAAACATCGTAGATTATTAAACGTTCTATATAATTCAAATCTGTCACTGTTCTGTACATGACAATTCCAATTTTGCCAACTGCAGTCAACAAGTCTTTCTCGGAATACCTGGATAAAAGCACTCATATCACCAACACCTTGGTTCATCCATACAAATCCAAAACCATATTCACACAGTTTCATT
>JAMYXO010002061.1:12500-25763 GCA_033310375.1 Conus canariensis
TGGGTCGCTTCCGCTGTGATTATTTGTCTAACTCAGCACATATTATTCTTTCCGTTTATTTCCTTCTTCCATGTAAAACCCTTGGATCTGTCAAGAAAAAAAAATAAAGAGAGAACATTGGAAGAACGCTTTTTTTTTCTTTGCACCGCACCGCATCTATAGAACTTACTGGCATCTGCTCCGTGCCTGATTTGATCTTTGTCCGGATTTGAACGGCAGTTTCCATAAGCATTCCTCTGAATATGCTGGAAGGTCGATGATTCGATTTCCATTAGAGCCATTTAAATCTATTTATGGAAGTTTTCAGTCCAGACCTGCTCCTATCCAGAGCTGAGTTTGCTGTAGCTTCAAATGGGACGACTCGGATGTTCCTTTAAAAGTCCTGCTTTAATTAAATTTGAGACCAGCTGTGCAACCGTATGTATCTCGGGGGTCCGGTTGATGATGGGCTTTATCATACTGTGATACAGTCTGTATCTCTGGGATCCGGTTGATGATGGGCTTTATCATACTGTGATACAGTCTGTATCTCTGGGGTCTGGTTGATGATGGGCTTTATTATACTGTGATACAGTCTGTATCTCTGGGGTCTGGTTGATGATGGGCTTTATTATACTGTGCAACAGTCTGTATCTCTGGGGTCCAGTTGATGATGGGCGTTATCATACTGTGCAACAGTCTGTGTCTCTGGGGTCTAGTTGATGATGAGTTTATTATACTGTGCTACCGTCTGTATCTCTCGGGTCTGGTTGGTAATGGAATTTATTTTGAAAGTTAAGTGTAGAGTGCAGCCCTGTATCTCTAGGGCCTGGTTGATGATGGGCTTTATTGTACTGTGCAACAGTCTGTATCTCTGGGGTCCAGTTGATGATGGGCTTTATTACACTGTGCAACAGTCTGTATCTCTGGGGTCTGGTTGATGATGGGGTGTATTATACTGTGCAACAGTCTGTACCTCTGGGGGCTGGTTGATGATGGGATTTATTATACTGTGCAACAGTCTGTACCTCTGGGGTCTGGTTGATGATGGGGTGTATTATACTGTGCAACAGTCTGTACCTCTGGGGTCTGGTTGATGATGGGATTTATTATACTGTGCAACAGTCTGTACCTCTGGGGTCTGGTTGATTATGGGATGTATTATGAAAGTAAGTGCAGAGTACAGCCCTATAATGTAGTCTCAAAGGCAAATGGATCTTCACAGCGTTACCTTTATCGTCTTCATCATCATTGATCAGCATTTAAAAAGTCTTCATCACCAGCAATCAACATTTAAAAAATCTTCATCATCATTAATCAGCATTTCAAAAGTCTCCATCATCATATAGATCAGCATTTAAGAAGTCTTCATCACCATTGATCAGCATTTAAAAAGTATTCATCATCAGCAATCAGCATTTAAAGAGTCTTCACCATCAGCAATCAGCATTTAAAAAGTCTTCATCAGCAGCAATCAGCATTTAAAAAGTATTCATCATCAGCAATCAGCATTTAAAGAGTCTTCACCATCAGCAATCAGCATTTAAAAAGTCTTCATCAGCAGCAATCAGCATTTATAAAAGTCTTCATCGTCGGCAATCAGCGTTTAAAAAGTCTCAATCATCAGCAATCAGCATTTAAAAAGTCTTCATCATCATTGATCAGCATTTAAAAAAGTCTTCATCATCATTGATCAGCATTTAAAAAGTCTTCATCATCATTGATCAGCATTTAAAAAGTCTTCATCATCATTGATCAGCATTTAAAAAGTCTTCATCATCATTGATCAGCATTTAAAAAGTCTTCATCATCATTGATCAGCATTTAAAAAGTCTTCATCATTGATCAGCATTTAAAAAGTCTCCAATCCCGTGGCTGTTCTTGCGCTGCTGTCATGGTGACCGTAATCTCCATTTCTCCTCTCCCTGTGTCCTTGGTGAGTTCGTGTGGAAATCAGCAGATTTATGGATGTCACGGTCGCTAAGCCGGACGACCCTACCACCCCTACCCACGCCTATCACACACTAGGTCAGACAACACAGCACACTAACACAGTTTTACAATCACGCACGCTTCTTTATTTCACACACACTCCATGGCGCCACCACTCACGCACATCCACAACTGCACACAAGTATCCCAATTCCCGCTGACTCACCCTACTCTACTATAATGACCTGGAAGACCCTAACCTAACCTAAAACACCAGTTGCGGTATATCACTGTGACCTGGGGACACAGCGATAGCCCGCACACGTGGTGACTAACTACTAGGGACAAGGATTTACCAAAGGGACTCTAATCTCTTAACGACCGCTACCACCCACACCTCTCCCCAGGACTCACCCTTCTCTTTTAACCCGGGACCACTACCAAACTGGTCGCTGCGTCCCTAAGGGAGGCAACGACAAGTACCCTACACTGTGCCGGCCACTACGTCCTAAAAGGAGGCAGTAGCTAACACCCCTAACCCTACTACCTAACGCTACACCCCTTCTATCACAAACATGGGACAACCCATCCCGGCCCGGAAAGCTCCAGTCCTCGGCGCTGTACGTGGCCCCTCACAGGCTGACACCTCCCCGGAAGACTCTGCACCCCGGCGCTGTCCGTGGCTCCTCCGCGGCCCGACACCCTCCCCGAAGACTCTGCACCCCGGCGCTGACCGTGGCTTCCCGCAGTCTGACTCCTCCCCGCGATGGGCACGACACCCAACGCACACACACCAGACGCCCTCTCGACGGGTCCGGGGCTCGTAGGACGCCTCCTCCTCTGAAGGCCCCGCCGGACACCAAGGGTGAAAAAGGCCTGGTGCAGCGCCCTCTCACGGGACGCCTAAACAGGGACGAGGAACCAGTGCCGGAGAACTCCCGGAAGAGCACCGGTAACCGGAGGAGAGCTGCCCCACAGAAGGCAGACGGCCTGGGTGGTCTCCCTCTCCCGGGAAAACAGCAGGCCCTGGAAAGCGCCGCTCACCTGCCGGCACGCGGCAGTAGACTGAGGTGGTCTGGCCCCAGCCTCAGGACGGAACAGGATACCTGCTGACACAACTGTAGGCCACTACTGTAGTGTTGCTACTACCCGAGTCATCAAGGCACATAGGCTACTTGGTAAAGCTTTAACTCTCCATCTCCCTTGCCTACTTCCCACTCGGGCATGAGAGTGACCCCTTAAATTTCGAATACATCCCCCAACCCATTACTCACTTTGGGGTTATCAGACCCATCTCCTGCCAACCCTTACAACAGCGGTAAAACAATATTCTCCCTGAGCCAATCCACGCTATTACATATGAAATTATGAATCACACCCAATTCTTGGAGAAATAAACCAATCTAAGCGATCCAACACGGACTCCATGGGCCCCCTTAGGACATACTAAATAATCTAGGAAATGGCCATTTTCACAAGGAAATGTCTCCACACAATAACCAGTATTAATACACATCTCTCAGAGGGGAAAAAAAAAACAAAAAAAAACTTATCAATTTTTAGCGGTTCACAGTTCCAGCATGTTCACACAAGAGAATCGGCTCGCAGCCACAATCCTTCACATTCTTACCCCTCTTTGCACCGTCAATTATAATCATATATCAAAACCAACATGATTTGTTCGCCAAAATTTCCATCCAGCACCTCACTCTCATGTCATCTCTTGTCAGATAACCCAGTGGTTAATCCTTGTTATGCCAACACAACCACACTTCATACAATATTACATGCTGCACATCATCCGTTTTTATCTTAACTGCTAAGCTACTCGCCTTAAACTTTACCTTTCCCTTCTCTCTGCTTACTAAAATTCATAACTGGGTTGCCTCCCCACAACCTAAGATATCTTTCTCCAACCCCGTTCTGTCACAAATACATACATCCCTGCACGTGTGACGACTGTCACTTTCTTACAAAACTTCTAACCATATGGACTCACTGTCCTGTACCAAATGCGTACGCCACCGATACAGTCTGCACTCGCACGACACCCGCGTCGAGAACCCTAACTCGTAACGAAAGTGACAAGACACCAATATAAGTTGAATAGTCACGACCGTACTCCAGTGTAAACCACTCGACCACAAATTGGCCTTAGCCCTACTACACAGTTAACCGATTCCAATGCTGTGCAGGTCAACTCCAGAATCGTTAATCAATTTCAACGAACTCCTACTATTTACAATTGAGATTGAGCACAATCATCAAACCCCTCTATGATTCACGCAGACACATCTGCACCTGACTCATATTATGATCCTCAACCCAATGCAACCTCGTACTACCCTCTTATTGAACCCACTGACATTACCATGAACTAACCACAAACAATATCTACATCACTGTCCATCAACGGTCATTATATTGAACCCACATTGTCTAGCCAAACTGTCCTGAGAAAATCCAACTCAGGAACCACTATGTACATTACTTACAAAAATATACAGGAAAAAGGTGACAACTCAAACCGGCTGACAACAAATTTCAATCACGGAACCAAGACGACATCATACCAGACAACCAGTATACGCAACGAACACATACAACTAATCCCAACATGAGACAACTACAGTACAACTCGCCATAATACAAGACAACACGACGAACTACAACACAACGAACCTAACAGATCACCAACCTGGACATACAGACGATCAACCACACCAGTTCTGCAACTGGCTGACAGTGGCTGCAACAAGGACGACACCGACTCAGCACAGGCCAAGGGCACCCAAACCCGACGAGGACCTGGCACTAACTATGACTCGAAGTCACTCTTCAAAAACTAACGGCGCTGCCGCCGCACCTACAAGGAGTACGTCCACTCCGACGAACACCAGGGACCGAAGTGAAGCTACCCCAACACATTCCGCCCTGGTCGGAATCAAGCGAACTCTACTCACCACACAAAACAACGATTGGTCAGAGCAGTGTATCCCTCCGCAGAGCTGACACGCCTGACCAACGGACTAGTTATTGCTCGTGCAACAACACGACAATTTACCACAACAACTCACAGACTTGACAACACAACAACAGCCGATATCCTGCCCCGCCTTCTCTGGTGTAGAACCAAAGTAACAAGAGGGTAACAATCGGGAATGAAACCAACCTCCCGCTTCCATTCCATTCCTTCAATAAGTGAAGACCGGAATGAAAGAATATTGTATGTCCTATTTCCCCAGCCTCCTACCTAGCCTAATCTTTCTACCTAACCCTGAGGAACTTCACCTAACTCTAGCTAACTAAACCCCAACCTCACATACGCGCGAGCGCGCGCGCGTACACGCTCTCTATCTTGAACCACCCCTACTCTTAAACACATGGACATACTGATTTAGTACCGCCGATCGGTGACACACCCCCTGCCTAAGTTTTAACTACAGGTTAAAACAAACAACTTCTCACTCGATCGGCGTTTTAGCCACACCCTACCTATAACAATCCAATTCCCCATCACTCACTCTGTCCTACTGTTACTTTTGATGCACTCCAAAACTTCCATCCCAACAGCATCAACTTTTAAATACAACAATCACAGGTTACGTTAATCAACCTGGACAAACTCTGCCTCACACGACCTTAACGCAGGCACTTATAGGCAGCCATTACACTACGCACTACATATAAATTCCATAACTGAGGGGCTCTGATTACGCACAACTGCTGTGTAACACGTGCTACAAACACCACACCCTCAGTAACACTTTGCTATGCCATTCTCTACCAAAGATAACACATGCATAGCTTCGACGATGTCAACCTCTCACGACACAGGTTAACGGAACCCTCAGGTTTCCTCTCTCTCTCTCTCTCTCTCTCTCTCTCTCTCTCTCTCTCTCTCTTTTTCTCTACGGCAAGCGACTCAAGAAGTCTGCCGCCACATTGTCCTTTCCAGACACTGCCTGCACCGTAAACTGAAATGGCTGCAGCTGCAGTGCCCACCTTGTGATTCTCCCACTAGTACTCTAGACCCCACAGCTACCTTCCTGGGTTTCGTCCTCAAATGAAAATGTCGCTTGTACGTGCAAGCTGCTGTTGCCAAGTTCTTCTTTGCCAACTCACACGTCTTAGCTATTTTGTTCCTTAGGTTGACGACGTACTCTGTAGCTGTGCAGAGCTCTTGCCTCTCGGGTTGCAACCACCGATCTCTCAGTATCTGCATGGGCCTGCGCATCAGTGGCATCCTTACAAGGGGAACTCTTGAGACTCTTCCTTGTCCACAGTACGCTGACACTGGAAGCATGACTGGCAGTACCGACGAATGTCAGCATGCATGCCTGGCCAATAAAAATGGCGACCCACTCGCTCCTTGGTTCGGGTGGTACCTAAGTGACCAGACATGGGTACGTCGTGGCCTAGCTTCATCACCGTGGTCCGTAGTTCAGCTGGGACGCAGATCTGACTCGCTACGTCCTTGGGACCCTCAAACCGCCGGACCAGTACACCAGACTTCCGCGCGTACTCAACTCGTCCAAACTTGGTGTGGAAGCGCGTCCCCGCTTCACATGCACTCCGAGCCTTCCTCAATGTTTCATCTGGTCCTGCATCTGAATTAACTGCTGGGTAGAGGTGTTCAGAATGCATTCCTCGACGGGCAGTGGTACGGGTTCTTGCTGCTCCCTGGCTCGCTGCACGCGTGTCTGCACTGCCCCTACTAACGCCGGGTCTGCGTATACAGGCACACGTGTCCAACCGGGATCTCCTACTCTCTTTGCGAAGTTTCCGATCAGGACTTCCTGCACAGGGCTATTCATGACCAAAACCTCCAACTTCCCTGCGATGAATGGTGACTTCAACTCTACTACCGCCACAGGTAACACAGACCTACATCTGGATTCAGCCAACACTACTGGGACTGTCTCTCCTGTGTACGCATCTGCCGGTACTAACCATTTGGCCACTACGGTGTGTCCGGCACCAGTGTCCCGTAATCCATTGGCCGGAGACCCGTTAACTTCTACCATGCACGCAGGCTCGTACCGCTGCTCAGCGCATGGGCGACACAACGTAGGGACTACTCGAGCTTGGGGCTGGTCACAACAATGAACAGCTCCAACAGAATGGGGCTCAGGGCATTTCCTAGCGATGTGGCCTGGCTTCTTGCAGTTGAAACAAACTATGCTCGATCTAGGCCCTTCTGATCTCCTGTTCAGCTGCTGTAGTGCACCATCACTTTGTTGGGACCTCCCTGTGGGCTGGCTCCTGCTGTTTCACGTGTATTACCCAGGTTGGGCTGGTTAACTGTTCGGTCTTGCCTCGCCTTCCTCCCCAGTCTTTTGGCCTCTGCCAAAACAGTAGCTTCCGTTGCAAGTTGTTCCACAGTTTTCGGGCATGTCTTCCGCACCTCAGTTGTGAACTCTGGAGACAATAGCTGATAAAACTGTTCCTGGAACAGCAGATCCTTTACATCCTCTGCCACACTCTCATCCTTGCCCGCTGCCGCACACCAGAGGGAAAACCACCGCTTCATCCTTCCAGCATCTGGCCAAAAGTCTCAGCAGCGTCCTTCTTGATGCTCTGAACTTTCTCGGTAGGCCTCGGCATCTAGCCTAAAGTGGCTTAACAGGGCGCCCTTTATCTGATCATAGTCGCCTAACTCATCCGCACTTAACCGCATCACCGCTTCTCTAGCCTTCCCTCTCAGCAGAGACATCAGACGTGTGGGCCATGAGGTCTTGCTCCACTTGCACATCTGGGCTACACGCTCAAATTGGGCGATGAAAGCGTCCACGTCGTCGTTCTCTCCTAACGGCTCAAGGTGGACATGCTTCGTTTCCTCCACCTCAATCAAGCGTTTCCTATGCGCTGCTTCATCTAAGGCTCGTCTCTCTTGTATGATCAGCTCTCGCTCTCTTGCCTCTAACTCGGCTTCATCTCTTCGTCTCTTGAGATCTAACTCGGCTTGCCGTGCTTGAGCTTCTATTTCCCTTAATGCCCTTTCTTCCTCCATCTTCTTCCTCTGCAGTTCCAGTTCCATCTGTCTCGCTGCTTTCTCGTCTTCATCCTTCCGCTTTAACCTTTCCCTCTCCTCTTCGATCTTCTTCTGCTTCACCTCTAGTTCCCTCTGCCTAGCAGCTTTCTCCTCTTCTATCTTCTCCTGCTTCATCTCTAGCTCCCTCTGCTTCATCTCTAGCTCCCTCTGCCTAGCAGCTTCCTCCTCTTCTATCTTCCTCTGCTGCATCTCTAGCTCCCTCTGCCTAGCAGCTTTCTCCTCTTCTATCTTCCTCTGCTGCATCTCTAGCTCCCTCTGCCTAGCAGCTTTCTCCTCTTCATCCCTCATCTTCTGCCTAACTTTCTCCTCCATCCGGAGCTCCAATTCTGCTTCTCTCGCCGTCTTCTCATCCTCATTACGTACCGAGTCTGTGACGAACTTGGCGAGGTCTCCCCCAGCTAAACCCATCGCCGATCCCAACTTGGCAAACTTTGCATAAGCCCCCGTCCCCTGTTCTTGATCCACCCCCGCATCTGGTCACTAACCTTAGGTTTGGTATCCGCCACAGGGGCCTGTGGACCCATGACACTATCGGGGTCGTACTGCGGATGGGCTCGGGTGTGTTTAGGCATGGGATAACCCCACCACCACAGAACTAGCAACGGACAGTATGCGATCTGAGCGCAACTGGAGGTTCCTGACTACGCACTAGCCCTGAAGCACCTCAGCACAAGTACACAATACTCTCAATGTGTCACGCACCAAGCATAACTCCACCCACACTTGTGTACCTCATACATATACCCACTTGGGCTCCAACCCATACAATACTACCAATGCACTGTCTGGTCACGGACTGAACCACGTGACACCGTGTGTCCACTGTCCACTGTGCATGCGCACCAGTTACCCACAGTCACAGGCCTCACTGTCTCTGGTAGGCCGCACCCACACGATCACAGTGCACTTGCACCCCTCAAGTCCAGGTGCACTCACAGCATACCCTATGCCACAACACTGCGCACCCTCGTGCTTCCCACACACAGTCACCTGGGCTTACACTGCCCTTAATCCCCACAGGATATCCGAGCACACAGCGTGCACAGTCACGGGCCGGGTACCACTCTACCTACTCACTGGGGTATACACATGTAAGGGACACAAAGGACACCTGGTACCCTCCGGCACCTCACCTACACTGTACGGTGTAATCACTCACACTTACCACAACCACTCAATGTTTATTGACCATTCATACCTCACTCACACGGTAGCGCCAACCCATTCACACCAACACAAGTGCCCTGCCCAGTGCCAATGGAAACCTGCCTGAAGTGAACAGGGACACTACGTACACCTCCCAGGGTACTGGTACGCTCCCACCAACCACCCACTTACATTTCACACAACGTACACACCGGACACAACACCCCCTTACCTCCCTTCTAGCTACCTATCACCTACCCAGAACCACCTAAGTACCCCGCATCTCCACCAAAGTGTCACGGTCGCTAAGCCGGACGACCCTACCACCCCTACCCACGCCTATCACACACTAGGTCAGACAACACAGCACACTAACACAGTTTTACAATCACGCACGCTTCTTTATTTCACACACACTCCATGGCGCCACCACTCACGCACATCCACAACTGCACACAAGTATCCCAATTCCCGCTGACTCACCCTACCTCTACTATAAAGACCTGGAAGACCCTAACCTAACCTAAAACACCAGTTGCGGTATATCACTGTGACCTGGGGACACAGCGATAGCCCGCCACACGTGGTGACTAACTACTAGGACAAGGATTTACCAAAGGGACTCTAATCTCTTAACGACCGCTACCACCCACACCTCTCCCCAGGACTCACCCTTCTCTTTTAACCCGGGACCACTACCAAACTGGTCGCTGCGTCCCTAAGGGAGGCAACGACAAGTACCCTACACTGTGCCGGCCACTACGTCCTAAAAGGAGGCAGTAGCTAACACCCCTAACCCTACTACCTAACGCTACACCCCTTCTATCACAAACATGGGACAACCCATCCCGGCCCGGAAAGCTCCAGTCCTCGGCGCTGTACGTGGCCCCTCACAGGCTGACACCTCCCCGGAAGACTCTGCACCCCGGCGCTGTCCGTGGCTCCTCCGCGGCCCGACACCCTCCCGAAGACTCTGCACCCCGGCGCTGACCGTGGCTTCCCGCAGTCTGACTCCTCCCCGCGATGGGCACGACACCCAACGCACACACACCAGACGCCCTCTCGACGGGTCCGGGGCTCGTAGGACGCCTCCTCCTCTGAAGGCCCCGCCGGACACCAAGGGTGAAAAAGGCCTGGTGCAGCGCCCTCTCACGGGACGCCTAAACAGGGACGAGGAACCAGTGCCGGAGAACTCCCGGAAGAGCACCGGTAACGGAGGAGAGCTGCCCCACAGAAGGCAGACGGCCTGGGTGGTCTCCCTCTCCCGGGAAAACAGCAGGCCCTGGAAAGCGCCGCTCACCTGCCGGCACGCGGCAGTAGACTGAGGTGGTCTGGCCCCAGCCTCAGGACAGAACAGGATACCTGCTGACCAACTGTAGGCCACTACTGTAGTGTTGCTACTACCCGAGTCATCAAGGCACATAGGCTACTTGGTAAAGCTTTAACTCTCCATCTCCTTGCCTACTTCCCACTCGGGCATGAGAGTGACCCTTAAATTTCGAATACATCCCCCAACCCATTACTCACTTTGGGGTTATCAGACCCCTCTCCTGCCAACCCTTACAACAGCGGTAAAACAATATTCTCCCTGAGCCAATCCACGCTATTACATATGAAATTATGAATCACACCAATTCTTGGAGAAATAAACCAATCTAAGCGATCCAACACGGACTCCATGGGCCCCCTTAGGACATACTAAATAATCTAGGAAATGGCCATTTTCACAAGGAAATGTCTCCACACAATAACCAGTATTAATACACATCTCTCAGAGGGGAAAAAAAAAACAAAAAAAAACTTATCAATTTTTAGCGGTTCACAGTTCCAGCATGTTCACACAAGAGAATCGGCTCGCAGCCACAATCCTTCACATTCTTACCCCTCTTTGCACCGTCAATTATAATCATATATCAAAACCAACATGATTTGTTCGCCAAAATTTCCATCCAGCACCTCACTCTCATGTCATCTCTTGTCAGATAACCCAGTGGTTAATCCTTGTTATGCCAACACAACCACACTTCATACAATATTACATGCTGCACATCATCCGTTTTTATCTTAACTGCTAAGCTACTCGCCTTAAACTTTACCTTTCCCTTCTCTCTGCTTACTAAAATTCATAACTGGGTTGCCTCCCCACAACCTAAGATATCTTTCTCCAACCCGTTCTGTCACAAATACATACATCCCTGCACGTGTGACGACTGTCACTTTCTTACAAAACTTCTAACCATATGGACTCACTGTCCTGTACCAAATGCGTACGCCACCGATACAGTCTGCACTCGCACGACACCCGCGTCGAGAACCCTAACTCGTAACGAAAGTGACAAGACACCAATATAAGTTGAATAGTCACGACCGTACTCCAGTGTAAACCACTCGACCACAAATTGGCCTTAGCCCTACTACACAGTTAACCGATTCCAATGCTGTGCAGGTCAACTCCAGAATCGTTAATCAATTTCAACGAACTCCTACTATTTACAATTGAGATTGAGCACAATCATCAAACCCCTCTATGATTCACGCAGACACATCTGCACCTGACTCATATTATGATCCTCAACCCAATGCAACCTCGTACTACCCTCTTATTGAACCCACTGACATTACCATGAACTAACCACAAACAATATCTACATCACTGTCCATCAACGGTCATTATATTGAACCCACATTGTCTAGCCAAACTGTCCTGAGAAAATCCAACTCAGGAACCACTATGTACATTACTTACAAAAATATACAGGAAAAAGGTGACAACTCAAACCGGCTGACAACAAATTTCAATCACGGAACCAAGACGACATCATACCAGACAACCAGTATACGCAACGAACACATACAACTAATCCCAACATGAGACAACTACAGTACAACTCGCCATAATACAAGACAACACGACGAACTACAACACAACGAACCTAACAGATCACCAACCTGGACATACAGACGATCAACCACACCAGTTCTGCAACTGGCTGACAGTGGCTGCAACAAGGACGACACCGACTCAGCACAGGCCAAGGGCACCCAAACCCGACGAGGACCTGGCACTAACTATGACTCGAAGTCACTCTTCAAAAACTAACGGCGCTGCCGCCGCACCTACAAGGAGTACGTCCACTCCGACGAACACCAGGGACCGAAGTGAAGCTACCCCAACACATTCCGCCCTGGTCGGAATCAAGCGAACTCTACTCACCACACAAAACAACGATTGGTCAGAGCAGTGTATCCCTCCGCAGAGCTGACATGCCTGACCAACGGACTAGTTATTGCTCGTGCAACAACACGACAATTTACCACAACAACTCACAGACTTGACAACACAACAACAGCCGATATCCTGCCCCGCCTTCTCTGGTGTAGAACCAAAGTAACAAGAGGGTAACAATCGGGAACGAAACCAACCTCCCGCTTCCATTCCATTCCTTCAATAAGTGAAGACCGGAATGAAAGAATATTGTATGTCCTATTTCCCCAGCCTCCTACCTAGCCTAATCTTTCTACCTAACCCTGAGGAACTTCACCTAACTCTAGCTAACTAAACCCCAACCTCACATACGCGCGAGCGCGCGCGCGCACACGCTCTCTATCTTGAACCACCCCTACTCTTAAACACATGGACATACTGATTTAGTACCGCCGATCGGTGACAATGGAGACTGGCACAGGAGAGACGTCTTAGTCCATTTCAAAGGGGGCGTTCATTCGCGCTGGCTCTACGCAATCATCGTCGTCAGTAGCGCACTTAGCTGGTGGTGTCCTGGCCACGGTGGAAGAGTTCAGGCAGCACTGACCACCACCAAGGTGGCTTGGCAGCAGTACAGTGACCCTGTAGTGAGCTGCCTTATGACGACATGTCATGTGACTGCTGCCTGTGGATTACCCGATTCCAAGGTTGTGGTAGGACAAGCCAGGATGTGGATTTAGACAGGGAGCCGGGCTGAACGGCTGGGGGTTGAAGCAGCTGAGGTAGCCTGGAATAGAGGAAGAAAGGCGTTTCTCTGATGTGTTTTGTAATCTGTGTGTACTGGGTGGGAAGACGTTTGAGTGTGGTTTGTACTTTCCCGTGGGATGGGGTGTGTGGGAAAAGGTCAGGAAGTGGTTTCCGCTCTGTTTGTTCAGTTCTGTGAGTG
>JAMYXO010002062.1:0-25756 GCA_033310375.1 Conus canariensis
TTTGTTTTTTGGTCCCCACCCCCCCCTTTTTTTTAGCCCCCCCTTCCCCCTCCCTCCGGGGCTTCCCCCCCCCCATTTCCCCCCCCTGTTCCCCCCCAAACCCCTTCCCAGGGTTTCCCAAACCCCCCTTCCCCTCTCCCCCCGGTTTGCCCCCCCCCTTTCCCCCTTCCCCTTTTTTGGGGCCCCCCCTTCCCCCTTCCCCCCCTTTTCCCCCAAATTCCCCCCCCCCCCTTTTCTTCCCCCCCCCCCTTACTTTGGTTGCCCCACCTTTCCCTTTCCCCCGGGGTTTTTCCCCCCCCCCCCCCCCTAAACCCCCCCCCCCGGTTTTCCCCCCCCCTTTTTTAAATTTTCCTTTTTTCCCCCACCCCCTTTGGGCCCCCCCCTTTTCCCCCCCCTTTTTTTTTGGCCTTTTTCCCCCCCCCCTTTCCTGTCCCCCCGCCCCCCCCCCTTCCCCCTTTTTTTAAACCCCTTCCCCCCCCTTTTTTTGCCCCCCCCCCCTTTTTCCCCTTTTTTCCCCCCAACCCCCCCCCCCGTTTTCCCCCCATTTTCCCCCCCCCCCCCCCTACCTTTCCCCCCTTTGGCCCCCCCCATTTTTATTCCCCCCCCCTTTCCCCCCCTTTTATTTTCCCCGCCCCGCCTTCCCCTTCCCCCCCTTTTTTACCTTTCCCTTCCCCCCCTTTTTCCCCCTCCCCCCCCCCCCCCTTGGCTCCCCCATTCCCCCCCCGTTTCTCCCCCCCCACCTTTCCCCTTTCCCCCCGGCACCCGCCCCCTTCCCCCCCCAAATGTTCCTGCCCCGCCTTCCCCCTTCCCCCCTTTCCCCTTGGTTCCCCCCCCCCTTTGTTCCTGGGGGTTTTTCCCCCCCCCCCCCTTTTTTTCCCCCCTTTTTTCCCCCCCCCTTTTTTCCTTGCCCCACCCTTCCCCTTTTTTTACCCTCCCCCCCTTTTTCCCCCCCCCTGCCCAAACCTCCCCCTTTTTGGCTCCGACCCATTCTCCCCGCCCCGCCCCCCTTTTTATCCCCCCCGGCCCCTGCCCCAAAACCCCCCCTTTTAGTCCCCCTAGCCTTTTTCCCCCCCCCTTTTCCCCCCCCCCTTTTCCCCCCCTTTTTTTTTCCCCCCCCCACCTTTCTCCCCTTTTTTTTTAAAATTTTTTTGGTTTTTTCCCCCCCCCCCCCCATTCCCCCTTTTTCCCCTCCCCCCCCCTCCCCCCGGCCCCTGGGTGCCTCCTCCCCCCCGCCTCCCCCCCCCCCCTTTGTGACCCCCCCGGCCCCCCCCCTTTCCCCTTCTCCCCCTTGGGGTCCCTACCCCGCCTTCTCCTCTCCACCTTTGTCTCCTCGCCCGCCTTCCCCTCCCCCCCCCTTTTGTTCTCGTACCCGGGCCTTCCCCCTCTCCCCCCTTGTGTCCCCCGGGTGCCGCCCCCTTTCCCCTCTCCCCCTTTGCCCCTCCCCTGCCCCCCCAAATCCCCTCTCCCCCTTGTGTCTCCCCCTTTCCCCCGCCTTCCCCCCCCCCCTCCCCCTTTGTGCCCTCCTCCTGCCCCACTTTCCCCCTCCCCCCCCCCTTTGGGGTCTCCTCCGCCTCGCCTTCCCCCCTCTCCCCCTGGGCCCCCCTCCTCCTGCCCCCCTTCCCCCCCTCTCCCCCTTGTGCTCCTCCTCCCCCCGCCTTCCCCCCCCCCCCCCTGGGCCCTCCCCCCTCCCCCCACCTTCCCCCCCCCCCTTGTGTCTCTTCCTCCCCCGCCCCCCCTCCCCCCAAACCCTGGGCTCCTCCTGCCCCGCCTACCCCCTCTCCTCCTTGGGCCCTCCTCCCCCCCCGGGCCCTTCCCCCCCCCCCCCCCCCCCCCTTTTGGTTTTCCTCCCCCCCTTTTTTTGCCCCCAACCTTTCCCCCCCCCTCCCCCCCCCTTTGGAGTTCCCCCCCCCTTTCCCCTTGCATCAGTTTCCCCCTCTCCCCCTTTAAAGTCCCTCCTGCCCCCGCCTTCCTTTTCCCCCCCCTTGTGCCCGCCTCCGCCCCGTTTTCCCCCTTCTCCCCTTGTGTCTCCTCCTGCCCCACCTTCCCCTCCCCACCCTTAGTCTCCTCCTCCCCCCCTTTTCCCCCTCTCCCCCTTGGTCTCCCTGCCCCACCTTCCTCTCTCCCCCCTAGTGTCCCTCCCCTGCCCCGCCCCCCCTTTTCCCTTTATTTTGTCCCCCTCCTGCCCCCTTCCCTTTCCAATTGTGTCTCCTCCGGCCCCCCCTTTCCCCCTCTCCCCCTTGTGTCTCCTCCTGCCCCCCCCTTTCCCCCTCCCCCCCCGGGGTCTCCCCTCCCCCAAACCTTCCCCCTCCCCCCCTTGGGTGTCCTTCCTTCCCCCCCCCTTTCCCCCTCCCCTCTCCCCCTAGTCTCCTACTCCCCCCGCCTTCCCCTCCCCCCTTTGGTCTCCTCCGGGCCACCGCCTTCCCCTCCCCCCCCCCTTGTGTCCCCTCATGCCCCACCCTTCCCCCTCTCCCCCTTTTTGTCCCCTCCTGCATCGCTTCCCCTCTCCCCCTTTATTCCCCCTCCGCCCCCCCCTTTTCCTCTCTTCCCCCTTGTTCCCCCTCCTCCCCCCCCTTCCCGCCCCCCCGGGGGGGTGTCGGCTCCTCCCCCCACCTTCCCTTCTCACCCTTATGTCTCCTCCGGGCCCCGCCTTCCCCTCCCCCCTTGTGTCCCCCTTGCCCCACCTTCCTCCCTCCCCCTTGTGTCTCCTCCCTTGCCCCGCTTCACCCCCCCCTATTGTGTCTCCTCCTGCCCCACCTTGGGCTATCCCCTTTAAATTTTGTCCTCCAAACCCCCCCTTTTCCACTCCCCCCCTTTGTGTCTCCTGCCCCCCCTTCCACTCCCCCCTTGTGTCCCTCCCCCAAACCTTAAACCCCCTCCCCGTTGTGCCCTTCCTCCCCCAACCTTCCCTCCCCCCGGGGTGCCCCTGCCCCACCTTCCACTCCCCCCCTTTGTGTCTCCTCCCCCCACCTTCCCTCCCCCCCCTTTGGGGTTTTCTCCACCTGAAACCGCCCCCCCCTTTTTCCCCCCCTTGTGTCTCCGGCCCCTCCTTCCCTCTCCCCCTTTGGTTTTCTCCTCCTCCCCCCCTTTCCCCCTTTCCCCCCCCTTTGGGTGTCTAAAAACCCCACCTTTCCCCTTTTCCCCCTTGTGTCCCTCCCCCCCCCCTTTCCCAAATTTTACCCCCTGTTCCCCTCCTGCCCCACCTTCCCCCCTCTCCCCCCGGGGCTCCCCCCCCCCCTTTCCCCTCCCCCCCTTTGTCTCCTCCGGCCCGCCTTCCCATCTCCCTATTGGGGCTCCTCCGGGCCCCCCCTTTCCCCTTTCCCCCTATTTGTCTCCTCCTGCGCTCCCTGACCCCTCTCGCCCTTGGGTCCCTCCCCCACCCCCAACCCAACCCCCCCTTTTTCCCTCCTGCCCCCCTTCCCCCCCCCCCCTTAAATTCCCTTCCCCGTTTTCCCCAACTTCCCCTTTTTGCCCTCCACCCGCCCCCGCCTTCCCCCCCGCTCCCTCTTGTTTTCCCCCCTCCCAAGGGCTTCCCCCCCCCCCTTTTTGGGTATCCTCCTGCCCCACCTTCCCCCCCCCCCCCTTTGTTCTCCTCCCCACCTTCCCTCCCCCCCCTTGGTGCCCCTGCCCCCCCTTCCACTCCCCCCGGGGGGGTTTCCCCCCCTGCCCCACCTTCCCCCTCCCCATTGGGGTCTCCTCCGCAGCACCCTTCCCTCCCCCCCTTGTTCTCCTCCTCCCCACCTTCCCCCCCCCCTTGTTTTCCCCCTTTCCCCCCCTTCCCCCTCTCCTTCCTTGTGCCCTCCCCCTCCCCCCACTTTCCCCCCCTTCCCCTTGGGGTCCACCCCCGCCTTCCCCTCTCCCCCTTATGCCTCCCCCCTGCCCCACCTTTCCCCTCCCCCCCCCTGTGTCTCCTGCCCCCACCTTCCCCCTCTCCCCATTGTTTTCCCAGCCCCCTCCCTTTCCCCCTTTCCCCCCTTTTGTGTTCCGGGCCGGCCCCCCCCTCCCCTCTCCCCCCCCCCCCCCGGGGGGGTGAAAAACCCCCCCCCCCCCTTTTTTCCTTCCCCCCCCCCCCCCCCCCCCCCGGGTGTCCCCCCCCCCCCCCCCCCCCCCCCCCCCCCCCCCCCCTTTCCCCTCCTCCTCCCCCTTGTGGTTTTCCCCTCCCTCCTCCCCCCCTTTCCCCCACCTCCCCCTTGGGGCCCCCTACCCCCCCCCCTTTTCCCCTCCCCCAAATTTTTGTTCCCCCCTCCCCAAAACCTTCCCCTCCCGCCTTGTGTCCCTCCCACCCCCCCCTTTACCCCTTTTCGCCCCAAGAACTAAAATTTTTGGAAATTTTGGTCCCCACCCCGCCAAGCCCCAAACCCGGGGTGAACCCGGGTTTTCGCGGGTTGCTCCCCCCGGGCCCCCCCAAGGGTGCCTATTTTTTAGTTCTCTAATAGTAAAAATTTTTTACAAACAACATTTTGTGAAGGATTATCTGTTTTTTAACAAAAGTTAAAAAACTTTTGAGACTTAAAGTGGGGGGGTTTAAAATCCTTGTTTTTCCCTTTGACTTTTCAATAACACCCTTTTTTCTTTCAAAACTTTCACAAATGCGTCCCCTATTTTTTCTGGGAAATAAAACCACTGTTTTTTAATTGCTCTCTAAAGCTTTTAAAACTGATTTAAAAATTTTTGACATAAAACCCCACACATTTTTCCCAAAGCTTGTTTTTCCAAACTGAAACTATTTTTGGGATAAAGTGTTTTTTTTTTTGACTTATCCTTTTTCGGCCAAAACATCATCTATAAAAAATTAATTCTGCGTTCCCTCAAACATTTAAAAAAATTTTTTCAAAACACTCACTCATTTAAATTCTAGAAAACTAAATAGTTTTCATCATCTTTTCCAAATAAAAACCCTTTCTGCCCGTGATAGGCTTTTTCCTTTTTGAGGGGTTGGACAAAAAATTACAATATGAAAAAAATTATAACTAAAAACTGTTTGAAATTTGGGGCCGGGGCAAAAATTGTTTTTTCCACAACCAGTCTGTCCACAAATCAATGAACTTTTGGGGGGTTTTTGTCATAAATTTTAAAACATGGGCATTGACACCAAATTTTGTCTCCCCCAATTTTAAAACAAATTTTAAAATCAAAATCCGTTTTTTTTTTTTTTAAATCATACTTCTTCAAAACTTTTCATATAAAAAAAACCCTATAAGGCCCAAATGTGTAAGAAATCCAGTTCATTTTCTGTAAGATCTTTTTCTTTTTAAAAACTAATATCAATTTTTTTGGGCTTTTTGGGTTATAACCTTAATATCCTCGCCTTTTGTAAAAAACGACGACAGTAACTTTAAGTTTGTAAAACGTCTAAGTTTTGCCACTAATAAAAATTTCCCTTTCATAAGATTGCACGGGACCCCAGGGGTTTCCCCATTTTTTTCCGCCTCATCTTTTAAACAAAATTTTTTTTAAATATCATTGTAAAACGTGTCTCCTAATTTTGTGCGGGGAATGAACTGTAATTTTTTTAGAAGCTTTCTTTAAAACCGATTCTTTTTCTTGGGGGGATTTTACGGGTTTTGCCCCCAAACGGTTTTATTTCATCTCTTTCCGACTTGCCCTCTCATAAGCCCTTACAGGGTAAAGGGCCAGATTTAAAGCTTTTCTGAAATTTTTTTGACGGTAAAAAAAATGTAAATGGCTTAAAAATTTTTCAAATTTTTTTTCCCATTCTAAATAGGGGTTCTAAGTGCCTTTTGGGTTTCATTTTTTTCGAACTATTTTATATTCAAACTGACCCGTTTAAATTTGCTTCACATTGCGTAGTTTTTTCTTTTTTTAGGAAACCTTTTTTTTGTCCGTAAACCCCTTTTTTGGGCCTTATAATAAAAAATTTTAAAGTGTTTTTCCAAAACCATACAAATGCCAAACCCCACCGTTTTGTTCAAAGCCCTCAACTCGGAAAAGGTTTTTTTTTTAAATTCAAAATTTTTTCACACCTCTCAGGCGCTAATGTCCCCCCCGAATCGCTGGTCCACGTGATTTTTTTAAAAAAACAACGTATTATTTTATTTCAAAAAACGGGGGTCGGGTTTAAACCCCTTTTACGCTTTCCCTTTTTTAATCGTGATTTTTTTAAAATAAAATGACTACCCTCCCACAAGCTAATCTTTTAAACTGAAAATTGGGGAATTTTGTAAAATTTCATTAATCGCAAAAATCAGTTTTCCTTTTGAGGGAAGAGCTTTTTTAAAACCCATTTTTGGGGGGCCTTCCATCATATAAGTTTTCCCATCATGCCACTCCCCCAAATAAACATAAAAAATGAATGGAAAATCAAGATCGACGGGTTTTTTTTCCCCCCCATAATAGTTTTGTCTGATTAACCTAAAACCATGTTTGTCAGTTCCCAAAGCCAAAACATTTTAGTTTAGCTCTACTTTCAAAAAGGAAAGGTCTAATTCTTTTTCAGTTTGAATGCAACTTTAAATTTTTTCAAATTTGCATTAAAAAAGTTTTGAGATTAATGTCGAAGTTACTCATTGCTTCTTTTACGAGCAAACCCCCTAAAAACCATCAGGAAAGGGTTAAAACTGCTAACAATTTTTTCCTCTATTATTTTTTTTAAATTTCTTTTTAAATTCTCCTTGGATTCATTTTTTAAATTAAACCATACGCCCTTTGTAAAAAATTTCAGGGAAACGCCCCTTTGGTTCCGCGTTTTAAAATACATATTCTCCCCAAAACGAAGGACTGTCTTGGTTTTTTTGTTACAAAAATTTTTAAAAAAAATTTTAAAAAAATGATGCATTAAATTTCTAATGCAAAAATTCTTTGGACCGCACTACAGCCAAAAGGGATATAAAAACGAAAAACCCCCCCGACTTTTCCCGTGACCAGACTGCCCCTTTTCAAGTAAAGGTTAGTACTCCCTTTAAAACAGAAAATTTTAAAAACCCTCCAATAAAAAACAAACAAACATCCCGAAAGTGGGGCCCTCATCCGATGCTTTTTTAATCAAACCAGTTAAACTTTGCTTTTTTTTTGGCATCAACTGGGTTTTGGAGTGCCCGGAGCGGATCATTTAAATCATCCTGACCCTTTGGTGGGGTTTCAGTGAAAATAGATTTCTTTTTTTATTACCCCTTCAGACGTTTTTTAAATCTGAACTGCAAGCGCCTTTCCCAAAATGACAAAACGTTTAACCCCACCCAGCAACAGAATAAAATTAAAAGGGCTTTTAAAGGGAATCTGAACCAATTTTGATATTGCCCCAAAGACAACCTTTAGACAAAAGTTGGATCAATCAGGGTTTTAAGGCACTTTTTATTTTTTGGGGCGGCACAAAATTAAACATGTTTGGGGAATCCTCCTTACCCCAATTTTTCTCTTAAACAAAACGGGTTCACCTGGGGTCCAAAGAGAAAGACATAAAACAGCATGGACAACATTTATTTTGGATACCTCAAAGGGGCCCTAACAAAAGGGGGAATAAACGAATAAACGACTCTTTTTGGGACTTAGGGTTTGGTGTTTCGGGGTTTCGCAAGCAAAACGAGATCAAAAAAATTGAATCCTTCTACGGCTTTGACGCCCAAAAACAGTATTTACAAATTTAAGGGAATTCTTTTAAAAAATTTCCTTGCAAATTATTTAAAAACCCCTTCAATTTTTTTTTAAAAAAGGTTTTTTAAACCCAAAAAAAATGTTTTGCAAAAACCCCAAGATCGAAAGTAGACTTTGCGTTTGGGCACGGTTTATACATGCCCTTCTACCTCAAAACCCCAGATAGGAACAATAATAAATATAAAAATGAAATCCTTGTGGCGGGTAAGAAGAGAAGGTTGGAAAAAACACAAAAAATTCTAACCCAAAGCAAAAGCAATAAAAAAAAAAACCCCACCAACCCCCAAAGGGCCCCCAAAAACCCCCACCAATACCCCCCCCAAAACCCCACCCCCCCAACCAATCCCCAGTGTTTAAAAGCGCCCCCCATGAATATGAAAAACAGCACTTGTTTTTGGATTAATGCCCTGGGAAATTTAACTTGGGTCTTATCTTACAATAAATAACCCAACTATTAAGACAACTAATGCCCATAATCCCTCCCCCCTTTAAAGCCAACTACTTTTCTTGGGGCAACAAAACCCAGCTAACGATCCCCCCTAATAGCCAGGAAAAAGAGCTAATTGTTTTAAAACTGGCAAAATTTTTTAAAATAAATTTGAAAGATACAAGTTTTTTTTTTTTTTCCCATGATTTATCAGGTGGAGGAGATGGTGGCCTGGTGGCACCTGTTCCCCCACCACCCCCGGCCTGTAATAGCCAACACCAGTGACTTATTCAAATCCAAAGGCCCTGTTATAACGCTCGCTAAGTGACCACCTTGCTCCAAAACAGTTTCTTATTCGTTCTGCTAACGTTGTTTTCCTTCATAAAAATTTCTTTGGATAGTTTCCCCTTTTTCGCTCCCCTTGATTTTCGTAATTTTTCCCCGGGTTAGTAACAACACTTCTAGTTTGCTGATCCTCGTCTTGTTCAAGTCTTTTAGTCTTTGGGGATTTTTTTCTTTAACACCAGGTCCCTAAGTTGGGGTCTTTCAGCCCAACTATTTTTTTCTTTTTCTCTTTTTAAAATCCTCATCAAGTTAAACCCAGTTTTTAAAAAATTTGGGTTTTTTAAAATTTCCCCCTTTTATCCCTTCTCAAAGATGACAAGGGCCGTTTTTTTCCCTCTCATAGTACGGGGGATCGGGCATAGTTTTTAAATTAACGTTTCTCGGAAAAACGGGTTTCCCCGCTTGTATTTTTTCGTCTGCTTTTGGGGCCAAAAATTTTAAAAATTCCATTTTTTGTTTTTGGGTTTTTTCTTTTTGGGATTTTCCTTGTGGGTGTGTTTTTGAATTTGGGAAACTGCCTCCGGGCAAATTTCTTCGGGGTTTTTAGAAACCCCAAAAGGGCATTTTGATCGCTCACACTGAGCCTTTGTCTAAGGTATCTTTGAAAAAAAACTTTGATGGGTGGGGGTTTTAGATGTAAGCAAACAAGTTAAACCTTTATCATTTTAAAAAAACCCAATTTATCTTTTTGTTTTTCAAAATCTTTAAGGGTCTAAAAAATTGGGGAGGTTTTTTGGGCCTAAACTTTGGTACAATGACCCTTACTTTCTTTTAATTCTTTCGCAATGAGCCGTTTGGTTTGTGGTCAAAGGAGTCTTTTCACCATGTCTCCCCCGGGAATAAAAAACATCATAATTTTCTTCCCCGGCCCATGTTTTTAAAAAATTTAAACCTTTTTTTTTTTGTTTTATAAAAAAAAGTCAAAAGGGCAAATGGCTCGACCCCCTTGACCCGCAAAAGACGGAAAGACCCCTTGGCGTGAAGGGAAAAAAAACAGAATTTTATTTTTTCCAAAAAATTTCCATCACTATTGTTTCAGATCAAATTCTTACTTTTAAAATTTTTCCAGACCGGGAAAGCAGATGAATTTGTTGTGCCGGGATCTGCAGGGCTTATTTTTCAAAATAGAACTAAAATCAGCAACAGACGAAAACGGGAAAGAAACCCCAGAACTGGGACGGGAAAAATCTTTAAAGGGAAAATTTCTATAAAATTTTGGGGGGCAAAAAAAATTTTTTCCCTTTACACAAGGCAGACATTTTTTTTAAACCCTTTTTGTGACTATGGCAAACCCCGATAATAAAAGGGGCCGATCTTGCGTTTCAAGGAATCAAAAAATAACGAAGCACAAAACACAGAAAACGCCGAAGATGAAAAACGGCAACAAGTATAAGCTGTAATTTTTTTGCTTAGGAAATCGTTTTTTCCTATCCCCCTTAGATTTTAAAGGTTTTTTTAAAAGCGCAGGGGCCATACTTTAAAGGAGAAATTAAAAGACAGATTGTAAATTTTAACTAATTTTTAATGAATACAAACGGGGAATTAAATCTACAATTTCTACGCAAAGAAAGGCATTTTGGGACTTTTCGTTAAGTTTGACTTTGGTTAGAAACCCCCAAACTAGCAAGGCTGATGAGCAACAATATCACCCAAAATTTTAGCAAAAATTTTAGGGAAAAGGAGATTCATAAATACAAATTTATCCAAAAAAAAGCAGGGCGCCCACAAAATGGAATTTTTTTATTTTTAAAAGGGGCCGCAGCACGACCCTTTAAAAGGGAAATTTAAAATTGCTGTGGGGAAGATGAAGAACCATTCAAAAGACAAAGTGAAAATTTTTATCTATCCAAAAAAAAGAAAGTAAAATGTTCAATTGATTTTTAGCCTAACCATTCTACGTAGGGGGGCAAAACCTTTTAAAATTTTTTTGGGATGAAAAAAAAAATTTGGTTTGGGGGCGGGGGGTTAGAAATCCAACAGTAGACCTTGTGCCCTAAAGATCTACACCTTCACAGTTTAGACTTATGAATTTTTTAAAAAACCCGAAATAGGGTTTTAAAGGATTGACCTAAGGCAACAGAAATAATAAATTCCCTGGGAGTGGGAAAACCCATTTTTAAAGACGAAATTAAACATTAAAAATTGATAAAGAAAAAGAAAATGATAAACCCATAATGTACATTTGTTTTATATATGAGGGCGCAGTTTGAATATTCAAATAAAAATTTTAAAGATACCCAAAATACTAAATTATTTTTTTTTTTAAAAAAGCATGTCGTTACGACTTATCCAAAAGGGCCCTAGGAGATAGAAAGGCAACCTGTTGCTGAAGCCCATAAAAACTTTCAGATTAAAAAACCTAACACAAATGCAAACCCAACTAGAGCAGGCCTTTAAAAATTTACAGAAAAAACCCAAAAACGAAGGTATCCTGCTGTTTTAAAAGGGCCTATTACTTTATGTTTAAACTGGACATGGGCCGGTTTAAAGGTTTTAAAACAGCGGGAACAAGTTAGGTTTCTCTTAGCAACAGGGGGTGGGTGCACCGTAGTTTAAAACCTCTAGGTGGTTTGTTTTTAACCCCCTTGGCCTGTTTTTCTTTTGGCTGTAAGTGCTTCACAAAAAAAAAAAAGCTAAACCCCAAAAAAAAGCAACAGCTATGGTTCAACTAATAACACAAAACCCCTTATTTTCCTTCAAACGAAAATAAATAAAAAACTTCTGACTCAAAAAATCAGGGAAAATGAAAAATTTTAGTCGCCTCCCGGGCTGATTTTGAGGCCTACAAAAGACAAAATTTTGACTTCAAAGAAAGGCAAGGGCAATTTTTCTCAACAACCGAAAACCGACCAAAAAAAAAGGGAATTTTTTTAAAAAAAAGTAAACGAAAAAATTAAACTCTTTTCTAAACACTCACATTAACAACCCCAAAAAGGGCGTTTATTTTTTTAAAATTTTAAAAATGAGCCAAACACAAAAAACCCGGGTTAAAATTTTGGGAATTTTTGATTAATTTTTTTTTTTTAATTTAAATAAATTTTTTGGGAGTTGAAAAGAAACTCAACATGGAAAAGGGATATAAAAGGGTTTTCAAAAGAATTTTTGAAGCAATGCTCGGGGAAAAGAGGGGGTTTGTCAAGAGAAACTAAATGAGTTTTTATTTAGAAGTTATTAACCCAAAAAAAACGTGGGGAAAAAGGGGTGTAAAAGCTTTTTTTCTCAATTTCCCCAAGTAAATTCCGAAAAACCCCCTCCATTTTAAATTAAGGTTATTTTTTAATCGACTAAAATAACAATAAATGAAAAAAATCTGGGAATCTGGGTCCCCAACTAAACAGCAAATTTTTTTTTTTCCCCTCTAATAAATTTTAACACGGGTTTGGGAAACCAGCTCCCTTACACATTTGTTTGTGGCCGTTTGAAAAAAGCCAAAATGAGAGGCTCGGGCCCTGGTCAAGGGTAAAGTCTTAGAGATCAAAAATTAAAAACAGGCTAAGAAATGACCCGATTTTTGGGCAAGGCTTACTTTCCACAAACCTCCATCTTTATTTGGGGAAAAAACGAGCAGTTCTGAACAAAAAGAATTCAGACAACAAATTTTTTTATGTGGTGCGTTTTTTCTGGGGCCTGCATGTTTTCCGAAAAAACCAGAGGGGATGTCTAACTATAAACCTTACATAAAAGATCTTAACTTTAAGGAATATCCTTTCCTTTTTAGTGTAAATAATTGATCAGTATTGAAGAACAAAAAAAACCCAAATAACTTTTTAATATATACAAGGGGATGGGGAAACAAATCAAACACCCCGATTAAAGTGCCCCAAGAACAGCCCAACTTTGGGCGACCCCCAGACAAAAATCATGTTGACTTACAATGATTTTTCCCCAAACAGGGCTACCCCCTTACACTTTGTTTACGCACAATAAAGTAATTACAGTGCTTTACTACAAAACAACATAGCAAACAAAAAATTCTGTAAAAAAATTTTTTAACAAGAATTCCACCCTTTTTAAAAGCAGCAAGGGGAACATGTAAAAACTTTGAATTACCCAGTTGACTGTGATACAGAACAAAATTCCCCCCGGAAAAAGGCAGTAAAGTTAGTTTTAAAACGGGAAAAGGGTTTTGCAAACTAGCCCCAAAATTTTTTTAAACGCAGACTTCGAATAAACTCATGGTTTTTTATGAAGGACCAACCCCACAAAACTTCCTAAAAAAAGTCTTAAAGAAATCTTCAATTTGCTCATTTGCCTTCATCTTTGTTAGGTCGGAGGGGCCCCATTAAAAAGCCAAAAATAAAACAGGGGCCAAATGCGAAAAAATAATTCTTAAAACGCATGCAGAAAGGGGCGAAAAGCCTGTTCTAATAATCTAAACTTATCTGAAATCATAATGACCCCTGAAGACCAACAACGTATGACTAAATCCCACTCACTGTTGGATTTGTGGGGGGCCCTTTGGGTTGCCCCCGGCAGAGAAATCCAACAGAAGAGACCTTTATCACTTTTAAGGGAAAGTTTAGAGGAGCAGCACATAAAAAATGCAATCTTAAAACTAAATTTTAAAACCAAAAAAAATGGAACCCGCCAATATTCTTTCACAACTTGCGATTTAAACAAACTCTCACCTTATAATGCAAGCGTAACCAGCGATTTAAAGGGTCCTTTGCAAAGCCCATCAAAAAAGTAAAATGTTTTTTCATTTAAAAATAACATTCTTTCTACGACTCTAGCAACACTTGATGGGTTCATTAAAAGTCATTTGGGGCTATGCCCCTTAAAGCCCCTGGCCCAATAACAAAAAAAATTTTGACCCAACTTTTGTTAAAAAGGGGCTTTTAAACCCTTATGAGTACATGAAATTGGAAAAGGGTTTGACGAAGATACCCTTCCCCAAAAGGGGGCGTTCTTTTCTAGTCTCAGGGGAAAAAGGAAAACAGTGTTTCCGTTTCCCAAAGAAAGCCAAGATGCGTGCAGAAGTTAAAGTGAAAAAACAAAGGGGAGACTTAAAGATTCCTTTTTAAATTTGGCAGATACCTTTTTTGTTGGCGGACGCCCTTTGAAAATTATAGAAACCCCGCATGAAAAAATTACACCTGGATCCCGCGCATTACATTTCTGCCCCCGGGGATGAGCTGGGACGTTTTCTTAAAATTTACGGGAAAGTACAAATTAAATTTTTTTTCCCTTAACCTGCCAAGCTTCAAAAGATTAAAAAACGGATTGCGGGGGGGAATCATATGGCTCGAAACCCATTATTTTGTAAAGCAAAAAAACAAATACTTGGACGCCCCCCCCTTTAAATGTCCAAGAAAAAGGGCCCTAACTATCCCCTTATTTAGATGAAAACCCAACCCTGTAGGGAATGGGCAAGGCGCAATCATTTCCCATTACGCAATTTTAAAAAAAGTACACAAAAACCGGAAATATTCAAAAAAAAATTTAAAGTGGTTGGGCATTTTTGACGCCAGATCAACATGGGGATACTTCTAAAAGTTGACTTAGAATATCCCCGAAACTCCATGACCTGCATAATGATTATCCATTAGCAGCAGAAAGCTAAAAATGGCAAAAACAAAAACCACCAAACCCGGGGTTGCCTAATTTTTTCGGGGAAAAAAAAAATTTAGTCTGCCATTACGGGCTTTCTACAATTTTTTTAAGACTTTGGTTTAAAAGTTGACAGCTGTTCACGTATAATTCCTTTTTGATAAAGAACATTCATAAAACCCATACATAAAAAGAACACTGTTTCCTCAAACAAAAAATCCACAGATTTTCCCAAAAAAGGGACTTTTTCAATTGTTTGAACAACAGCTTTTTTTGGAAAGACTAGGGAGAACCGCCAAGCGTAAAGTTTGTTAATTGGCACCAGAGAGAACGAAAATTTAAGGGCAATTTTTCTAAACCAAAATTACCGGATTTTTCAGAAAATTTCATAAATCAGTTTTTTGGCAAAATAAATAAAAAAAAAAGAAAGTAAAATTTGGATAAGCCCTTTTTATAGGGTTTACGTTTTAGAGTTTCGAAGCTTTTGTTTTTTTAGAATTTTTTTACACTAAAAAAAAAAACCCTTTTTAACCCCTGATTCCAGAGTTCGGGACCAGATACAGATTCCTTTGTTATAGATATCCCTACTGAAATATCTATTAAAGACAGGGAATTAAAGGTAGCTAAAGGGCAGGGCCGGGATGGTACGACCCCATCTGTTTAAACCAAAAAAGATTCGCCTTTGCATAAAACTTTTAAAACAAAAAAGGTTTTTTGGGGTAAGATAAAGGGGATGAATTTTCGGAAAGTGTGATCAAGGAGTTTTTTTGGGGTTTTGAGGTCAAAAAATGTACAGTCTTTAAAACCCAAAAAAAAAATTTTTTTTAAAAAAGCAAAGGGAATACTCGTAGTTTTTGTGCAATCAAGCATACCCCTTACAACTAAAAAAAGAAATTTTTTTGCCCAAATTAAACTTTTCATCAGAAAACCCAAAAAAACTACAAACTAATCCCTGAGATCAACACAATTTTTTAACAAAGAAGTCTTTAAGTAGAACAAACACAAACGTGGGTTTTTTTAAACCCCAATTTTTCAAAGCAATCGGGGATTGGAAAACAGCATAATTAAAATACCTTTTTCATCCGCGGGTTTATATTTTTTCCCCCCAAATTTAAACTAAAGCTCAATCATATCAATATCCAAATTTAGAAAAAAATTTTTTCTCATGTTTTGGGTTGAAGTAACGAATTTTTTTTTTTTTTTCCAAAATAATTTTTTAAACCGGTTTTTCCCGATTTAAACAAAATTTTTTTGGGGTCTTTGGGGGATCAGGGTGCGTTGGCCCCGGGGGCCCATAAACCACATAAATTTTTTCCTTTAAAAGCGAAAAACCCTATCATAAAGATTCTTGTATTAATTTTAAAAGGGCCTCTTTTTTTTTTCATCAATTTTGTTTCATTAAATTTCTTTTTTTTTTGGGCTTCCCTTTTTAAAATCCCAAAAATATTTACGAAAATTTAAATTTAAACGGAAAATGGTCTGGGGGGAATTAAAATTTTCAGGTTTTTTTTTTTTTCACAAAAGATCTTTGGGGGGGCTGGTCGTTTTGGTTTTTGGGCAAATTTCCCCGTAAATTTTTACACAAAGGGGGATTCATCTTTACAATTCTTTTTTTTTTTCTTTTGAGTCAACAAATCCAAACTGGATCGGTTTTCCCTGATCGAGTGTCCCCCTTTTTCCCCTTTTCCCCCGGGAAAATAAAGGTAACCCTTTCTTTTTAAACCAAATGGCAATAGTTGGGTTGAAAAAAACTGGCGTTCCCTTTAACAACCTTTATTTTTTTGTTTTTTTGTTGCTTTTCCCGGTTTTTTAACCCCTTTTAAAATTTTTCATTATTCATTGCACGTAGAAAAATGAGGGCAGTCCTTTTTAACCCATTCCCGTGTTGCAGAAAAAGGCAATCAGCCCCTCTGTGAACTGGGAAAGGGAAAAAAACCTTTTAGGGTAACTGTTTTTTAAAAATTTTTTAACCAAACCCCCCTTTATCGGAACAAACCCGGAAAAGCCTCTTTTTAAAAAAAAACTCTATGTTTTAACCAAAAATTGAAACACTTGAACCTTTTAAAATTTTTTTCCCTCATCCCACTTGAATCAGCGAGGATAATTAAGGGTCCCCCGTTTATAAAACAGTTGAAAAACGACAGCAAAAAGCAGAAGCACTCTTTTTTTGGGTTTAAAGGGTTTAGCAACTTTGAAAAATTTAAGCTATGTCCCAAAGACGTAAGTGCGAAATTAAATCTTTTTCGTCCCAATCGTAACATGGGGAAAAAATAAAGAAACCATTTTATGGGTGGTTTGTTTGGTATTTTTTGACAAAGTGTTGGGCCCTTTTTTATTCTTTAGGCGCTGGTAAATAAATTTGGGCCAAAACGCTTGTTTTAATAACCCTTTTTTTTGCTGTTTTTTTAAATTTACGTTTCCCCCGCTTGGCTAACTTTTAAAATTTCTGTTATTTCCCCCTTTCCAAAATCCTTTTGGAGAATAATAGATTTTTTACATTTTTATTCAGCCAAACTTTGTGCAACAAAATACACAGCGGTCTCCCAAAAACAATAAACAATAAATTTTTTGCATCTTTTTTTTTTCTGATGGTTGTAAAAGGCGCTAAATTTTTGGGGGACGCAAATTTTCAACTTGTTTTCCTGTCCCCTAAAAATATTCCTTTTTTTGCCTGGTTTAACATCTTTTTTTTTGGTTTAAACTGCATGTCCCCCGTTGTTTAAGGCTGGGCGTTTTAAAAAAATTAACTGCTCCTTTTTTTGCTTTTCATAGGTGCCTTGTGCGGCCCGCCCCAGTTGCTCCATACTCTGGTTTTGTCTTTTTTTTCTCATTGTTATTTTGGGATTTACTAAAAGCTAATTACTTCCCCTAAAAGCAAGCGCATTAACCACAGCGCCACCAATCATCCCCCAAAGGTGAAGCCATTTTTTAAAATGTATTTTTTTTTTAAATTTTTCATAATTATACTGTCTGGAATTATTCCCCCTTTCTTAACTAGAAAAAACTTTTTGTGCAAAGAAGCGTAATAAAAGCTATCACTTTGGGGGGGGTCTTCAAATTATTTGCCAAATCTGCCGGGTTTTTTTTTTTTAACAGGCCCCTTTTTCCAAACATTGTTTAACCTAAACCCCTTAAGGGCCCCCCCAATTTAAAAAAGAAAAAATTTTTAAAGGGTTTGTAATAAAAATTTTTTGGGGCTCCCCCTTTTAAAAAAAAAAAAAATTTTTTTTTCAAAAAAAAAAACCCTGAACGCGTGAACTACTTTCCCGAACTTTAAAAAAAAATGATCAAGTTGATGACCCCAAAAAATTTGCGCCAAAAGGAAAGGGTGTTTTTTTTTGCAAAAAGTGGAAAAAAAAAAACAGTAAAACCTTTGGGGAAAAGAAATTTTTCATAGGGAAAAATTCAACAAAGTCGCCACAAACAAAGGAAAAAAATTTTTTAAAAAGGTATGAAAAAAAAAAAAAAAAAAAAAAAAAAGGGGAAAAAAATTTTTGGGGAAAAGGTTCTTAGTTTTTCACTAAAAAAAATTTGGGGGAATTTTTTTTCCCCTTGATTCTGAACAAAATTTTTTTTTTGATTTAAAAAAGGGAAAACCGGGTTTTTAAAAAAGTCCTTTTAAAATCCCCCAGGATGGAAATTTTTTTATTACCGAATTTTTGGAAAAAAATTTTTTTCGCCAATTTAAACATTTTGGGTTAATTACTTTTTTTAAACAAATAAATTTTTTTTTCCCCCTTCCAAAAAAAAAACCCAGCCAAAAAATCAGCAGAATCCCCGAAAACAAAAAAATTTAAAGGGGGGGAAAGTGACCAATTTTAAAAAAAACCCCTTCCTGGGGGCCCCCTTTTTGCAGGGGGAAAAAAAATTTTTAGAGGTTGGGAAAAAACAAAAAAAATTAATGTTTTCAATCACCCCCAAAATAACTATAATGGAAAAAAAAAACAACCCCCCCAAACCCCCCCCGTTTTTTTTAAAGCCACTTAAATACACAAGTTGATTCAAACCCCCCAACACCAAAATCGTCCCTGGGGAAAAATTGAATTTAAAAAAAATTTTCCCTTTTTTTTGGGGGCATTTCGCTGGGGGTGGGGTTTTACGGTTATTTTAAAAAAATAAACAACGCCCGCAAAAAACCCCAAAACAGTCCAAAAAATCCAGCCCCTAAAAACAGAAAAAAGAAAAAAAAAACATGCCCGAACTTTTTCCCAACCCAAAAAAAACTCAAATTTTTAACCAATTTTATATCAAAAAATGTTAAGGGAAAAAAATAAATTTTAAATTTTAAATTTTTTTGAATTTAAAAACCCCTTTTTAAAAGACCTTTTTTTTAAAAAAATTGATAAAACTTTAAAAAAGAAAATTGAAAAAAAACTTAAAAAAAAACTTTTAAAAAAGAAATTGATAAAAACCCTTAAAAAAACCTTGATGAAAAACCTTTTTTTAAAACTTGAAAAATACTTGAATAAGTACCCCTTTTTTAAGAAATTTTTAAAAACTTGATGAAGACTTGTTAAAAATTGATGTTAAAATTTTTTAAAACTTGAATAAAAACTTTTTAAGAACTTGAAAAAAACTTGGGGAAAAAAAAACGGGTTCCCCCTTTTTTTTCACAAATTTAAAAATTTCATTCCTTTTTTCCCCGGGGGGAAAACCCCCTTTACTTTTTTCCTTTAAAAAAGTTTTTTTTAGGCCCCCCCCTGTTTGGGCCCCCGGGGGACTAACTGCATAATTGCCGATCGAAGCGTGCAAAAATTTTTTTTGGGGTTTGTGTCGAGTTACACATAAAAGGGGGCGGGGCCCCCCCGCAGGGGGTTTTATAAAATTTTTTTCGGCGTCCCCCCAGTACAAAGGGGGTTTTTCGTCATTGTAAAAAATTTTTGGCGGGTTTTAAAATTTTTTAAAAATATCAAAAAAATTTTTTTTACCTTCCCCCCAAAAAACCCCAAACTGGAAAAAAATCAGCCGGGGGGTAACATTTACGGAAAAATTTTCCCCCCACACCCTTTTTTTGTTTGCAACTAAACCTTTGGCCTTTTTCATTTTTTGGGGGGTTTTTGTGCAGTCGTGTTTTTTTTTTGAAAATTTTGGGGGTTTTTTTTAAAACCCCCATCCCTTTTTGAATTAAGATAGAACTTTTTGAATCACAAACCCCCTTTTTTTAAGAATTGCTATTTCATTGAAGTCTACTCCCCGGGAAAAAAAAATAAAAAAAAAGGGGTTTTTTTTTTAGTGAGGAGAAAAGGCCCGTATTGGTCCACCTTTTCCCCCCAAAAAAACCAAAGCCGCTTTTAAAAAACCCATCTTCTCAAGACCACGGGGGGGAACGGCCCCGCTCCCCCCTAGAGGGGGGTGAAATAAAATTTTAAACCCGGGGAAAACCCCACAGGGGCCCCCAGCAGAAAGCCCCGCTTTTTTAACCCCGGCCCCCGGCCCCCGGGGGACCGTCGCTTTTTCAGTCCAATTTAACAGGTCCTATTCCAAAAGGGGGGCCCCCGGGGTTTTCTTTTTTCAATTGTCTTTTTTTGGGGTTTAAAACAAGCTTTTTTAATTTTAAAAACCCCTTTTTGGCTGCTTTTAAAAAAACCCTTTAAAAAGTGCCACGAAAATTTTCCCCCGGGGGAAAACACATTCCCCCCCTTTCGACACTCCCCCCCTTAAAAAAGCTTTCAAAAAAAAGTCATTCCTAAAAAAAGAATGAAATCCCCAAATTGGGGTTTTTAAATACCCCCCCCAAGAATAAAAGGGGGGGGTTTTTTAAATCCCCATTGTTTTTTTTGTTTTTTTTTTTTAACGGTTCCCCCCGAAGAGAAATATAAAAAAAAAAAAAAATCCCCCTTATGTTGTTTTTATGTTTGATGAAAAGCGTGAAAAAAGAAAAATTTTTGAAAAAGATCAAGAAAAAAAGAAAAAATTAAGCAAAAAATTAAGTCTCCAAAAATTTTTTAAAAATTTGTGGGGTTTAAAAAAAATAAACCTCACAAATTTTTTAAGTTTTTTTAAAATTTTTATATTAGAGAAAATATAAAAAAAGGGGACTCTGGGTAAGCCGGGGGGGGCCAAAAGCGAAACCCCGGGGTTTAGGGCCGGGGTTTGGGGGTGGCGAAGGGTTTTGGGGGGCCAAGTGCCCCCCTTTTTTTTTCCCCCCGCCCTTTTTTCCCCCCTGCCCCCCCTTCCCCCCCCCCCCCCTGTTTTCCCCCTTCCCGGCCCCCCCAATTTTTTTCCCCTTTCCCCCCCTTTTTTTTTCCCGCCCCCCCCTTTTTCCCCCCCCCCCCTTGTGTCTCCTCCTGCCCCCCTTTCCCCCTCCCCCCTTTTCCCTTTCCCGCCCCCCCTTCCCCTCCCCACTTGGCCCCCGCCCCACCCTTTCCCCCCCCCCCTTTGTCCCTCCCCGCGGTTCCCCCCCCCCCCTTGTTCTCCTGCCCCCCCTTTACCTCTCCCCTTGTGTCTCCTGCCCCACCTTTTTTTCCCCCCCCCCTTGGGCCCCTGCCCCCCCTTCCCCTCCCCCCCCTTTGTCCCGACCCCCCTCCCTCCCCCCTTTCCTTTTCCGCCCCCCTTCCCCTCTCCCCCCTTTTTGGGGGTTTCCGCCCCATCTTCTCTCCCCATTGTTCTCCGCCCCCCTTCCCCCCTTTTTTTCCCCTTGGGTCTCCTCCAACCCCCCGCCCCCCCCCCCCCTTGTTTTCCCCTCCCCCTTTCCGTCTTCCCCCTTTGTTCCTCCAAAACCCCCTTCCCCTCTCCCCTTTTTTACTCCTGCCCCAACCCTTCCCCCTCCCCTTTGTGTCTCCTACCCCACCTTCCCCCCCCCCCTTGTGCTCCTGCCCCCCTTCCTCTCCCCCTTGTGTCTCCTCCTGCGCACCTTCCCCTCCCCCCTTGTGTCTTTCTCCCCCCCTTCCCCCCCCCCCCTTTTTTTCTCCCCACCCCACCTTCCCCCTCCTCCTTTTTTCCCCCCCGCCCCCCTTTTCCCCCTTCCCCCTTGTTTCCACCCCCCCCTTCCCCTCCCCCCTTTGTTCCCCCCCTGCCCCCCCTTCCCCCTCCCCCCTTTTCCCTCCCCACCTTCCCCCCCCCCCCTTGTACCCAGCCCACCTTCCCCCCCCCCCCCCTTTGTATCCCCGGCCCCCCCCCTTCCCCCCTCTCCCTTTCCCCCTGCCCCCCTTCCCCTCCCCCTTGTTCTCCTGCCCCCCTTCCTCTCTCCCCCTTGGGTTTTCCCCCCTGCCCCCCTTTTCCCCCCCCCCCCCCGTGGGCCCTCCCCCCCCTTTCCCCTCCCCCCCTTTGTTTCCCCCCAACCCCCCCTTTCCCCTCCGCCTTTTTGGGCCCCTACCCCCCCTTTCCCCTCCCCCCCTTTTTTCTCCCCTCCCCCCTTTCCCCCCTCCCCCTTCGTCTCTTTTTCCCCCCCTTCCCCCCCCCTTGTGTCTCCCCCCGCCCCACCCCCCATCCCCCCCTGTGTCCTTCCCCCCCCTTCCCCTCCCCCCTGGCCCTCCCCCCCCTTTCCCCCTCCCCTTTTTTTGTCCTCCTGCCCCCCTTCCCCTCTCCCTTTGTGTTCCCCCCCGCCCCCCTTCCCCTCCCTATTTGTCCCCCTTCGCCCTACCTTCCCTCCCCCCTTGTGGGGTCCTCCCCCCCCCCCCCCCCCCCACCCACCCCCCCCCCCTTTGCTCCGCCCCCCCTTCCCATCCCCCATTATGTTTTCCCCGCCTTCCCCCCTCCCCCCTTTGTCCCACATGCCCCACCTTCCCCGCTCCCCCTTTGTGTCTCCGCCCGCCTTACCCCCTCCCCCTTTCGTGTCCTCCGCCCCCCCACCCTTTCCCCTTGTTCTCCTAATACCCCCGCCTTCCCCCTCCCCCTTGTGTCTCCCCCCCCACCTTCCCCCCCCTTTCCCCTTGGTCTCCGCCCCCCTTCCCCCTCCCCCCTTTTGTCTCCTCCCCCCCTTCCCCCTCCCCGTTTTTTTCCCGCCCCCCCCTTTCCCCTCCCCCTTTTGGGCCCCCGCCCCCCCTTCCACCCCCCTTGGGTTTTCCTGCCCCCCCCCCCACCCCACCCCACTCCCCCCTTTGTTCCCCCGCCCCCCAAACCCATATCCCCATTTGTCTCTTGCCCCGCCTTCCCCCTTTTCCCCCCTTTGTCCCTCATGCCCCCTTCCCCCTCCCCCCGGTCTCCTCCCTCCCTTTACCTCTCCCCCCTTTGGTCCCCTGCCCCCCCCACCCTTTTCCCCCTTGTGTTCCTAAACCCCCCCTTCCCCTCCCCCCTTGTGTCTCCTCCCCACCTTCCCCCCTTCCCCTTGTGTCCCTGCCCCCCTTCCCCTCTCCCCCTTGGCCCCTCCCCACCTTCCCCCCTCCCCTTGTTTCCCCCGCCCCAAAACCCTTTCCCTCCCCCTTGGCCCTGCCCCCCCTTCCCCTCCCCCTTTGTCTCCGCCCCCCTTCCTCCCCCCTTTTGTTCCCCCCCCGCCCCCTTTCCCCCCCCCCTTGTGTCTCTGCCCCACCTTCCCCTCTCCCCCTTGGTCCCCCGCCCCCCCTTCCCCCTCCCCCTTGTGTCTCCTACCCCCCCCTTCCCCTCTTCCCCCTGTGTCTTTCCCCCCCCCCTTCCCACTCCCCCCTGTGTCCCCCTCCTCCCCACCTTCCCCCCCCCCCCCCAGGGTCTCCTGCCCCCCTTCCCCCCCCCATTATGTTCCCTTTCCCCCCCTTCCCCCCTTCCCCTTTTGTCCCCCCTCCCCCCCCTTCCCCCCCCCTCTTTGCTCCTACCCGCCTTCCCCCCCCCCTTTTGGCCTCCCCCCCCTTTCCCTTTCCCCTTTGTCACCCCTAACCCCCCCTTCCCCCCTCCCCCTTGTGTCCCTACCCCCCTTCCCCTCCCCCTTGTGTCTCCCGACCCACCTACCCCCCCCCCTTGGGGCCCCGCCCCACCTTCCCTCTCCCCCTTTTTCCCTGCCCCCCTTCCTCTCCCCTTGGTCCCTCCTGCCCCCCCCTTTCCCCCTCCCCCCCTTTGTCCCCCCGCCCCCCCCTTTCCCCTTTTCCCCCCCTTTGTCCCTCCCCCCACCCTTCCCCCTCCCCCCTTTTTCCCTACCCCACCTTTCCCCCCTTCCCCTTGGCTTTTCCCCCCCCCCACCCTTTCCCCTTCCCCCCCGTGTCTACCCCCGCCCCCTTCCCCCCTCCCCCAGGGCTCCGCCCCCCCCTTTCCCCCCTCCCCCTTTTTTTCTCTTTCCCCCCCCTTCCCCCCTTCCCCTTGTGCTCCCCCGCCCCGCCCCTTCCCCGCTCCCTCTTTTGCCCTAAACCTCCTTCCCTCTCCCCCCTTTTTTTTTTTCCCCTGCCCCACCTTCCCCCTTTCCCGGTCTACCCTCCCCCTTCCCCTTCCCCCGTTCTCCTCCCCCCTTCCCCCTCCCCCTTGGCCCTGCCCACCTTCCCCTATCCCCCTTGTGTCTCCCCCCACCTTTCCCCCCCCCCCCCCCTTTGTCCCCTGCCCCCCTTCCCTCCCCCCCCCTTTTGGGGTCCTGCCCCACCTTCCCCCTCCCCCCTTTTTGGCCCTGCCCCCTTCCCTCCCCCTTTGTCCCTCCGCCCCCCCCCTTCCCCCCCCCCCTTGTGTCCCTCCTGCCCCCCCTTCCCCATCCCCTTGGTCCCTCCTACCCCACCTTTCCCCTCTCCCCTTTTGTGTCCCTCCTGGCCCACCTTCCCCCTTCCCCCTTTTTCTCCGCCCCCCTTTCCCCCCCCCCTTATTCTCCCCCGCCCCCTTCCCCCCCCCCCCTTGTTCCCCCCCCCCTACCTTCCCCCCCCCCTTGGGGTCTCCTGCCCGGGCCCCCCCTTCCCCCTCCCCTTGTGCCCCCTGCCCACCTTCCCCCCTCCCCCTTGTTCCCCTGCCCCCCCCCTTCCCTCCCCCCTTTTGGGCTCCTCCCCCCCCCCCCTTCCCCCCCCCTTTTGTCTCCAGCCCCCCCCCCCCTTCCCCCCCCCCCCTTAGCTCCTCCTGCCCCCCCTTCCCCCCTCCCCCCTTTATCTCCGCCCACCCTTCCCCCCCCTTTTTCCCCCTTTTTTTTTTCCCCGCCGGGGGCCCCCTTCCCCCCCCCCCCTTTGCCCCTGCCCACCTTCCCCTTCCCCCTTGTGTCCCTGCCCCACCTTCCCCTCTCCCCCTTTGTTCCCCCCTCCCCCCCTTCCCCTTCCCCATTGTTTTTTCCCCCCTGCCCCCCCCTTCCCCCCCCCATTGTGTCTCCTTTTTCCCCGCCTTTCCCTTTCCCCCTTGGTCCCTTCTGCCCCCCCTTCCCCCCCCTCCCCTTGTTCCCTCCCGCCTTCCCCCTGCCCCTTTGTCTCCTGCCCCGCCTTCCCCCCTCCCCCCCGTGTCGCCCCCCGCCCTTTTCCTTTTCCCCTTTGTCTCCTCCCCGCCCCCTTTCCTCTCCCCTTGTGTTTCTTCTGCGCCCCCTTCCCCCCCTCCCCCTTTGTTCCGGCCTGCCTTCCCTTTTCCCCCCTTTGTCTCCCCGCCCCCCCTTCCCCTCCCCCTTTTTACTCCCCCTGGGCCCCCCTTCCCCCTCCCCTTGTTCTCCTCCTTTCCCCGCCTTCCCCCCTTTCCCCCCGGGGCCCTCCGCCCCCCCTCCCCCCTCCCCCCCCTTTTTCCTGCCCCACCTTTCCCCCCCCCCCTTGCTCCCATCCCCCCCCTTCCCCCTCCCCCCCTTTGTTTTCCTTCCCCCCTTCCCCTCCCCCTTTGTCTCCCGCCCCGCCTTCCCCCCCCCCTTTGTCTTTCCCCGCCCCGGTTCCCCCCCCCCGTTTGTCTCCCCCCGCCCCGCATTCCCCCTCTCTCTTTGTCTCCTCCTCCCCCCCTTTCCCCCCCCCCCTTGGTCTTCCCTGTCCCCCCTTCCCTTCCCCCCTTGGTCTCCCCGCCCCCCTTCCCCTCTCTGCCCCTTTGCTCCGCCCCCCTTCCCCCCCCCCCCCCTTTTCCCCCCCCCCCCTCCCCCCCCTTTTTCCCCCCCCCCCCCCCCCCTTTCCCCCCGCCCCCCCTTCCCCTTTTCCCCCCCCCCTCCCCTTCCCCTCCTCCCCCTTTTTCTCCCCCCCCCCTTTCCCCCCCCCCCGGTTTCCCTCCTGCCCCCCTTCCCCCCTCCCCCTTTTTGTCTCCCCCCCCCACCTTTCCCCCCCCCCTTTTGGCCTTCCCCCCCCCACCTTCCCCGTCCCCCTTTTTTCCCCCTGCCCCCCTTTCCTCCCCCTCCCCCAGGTCTCCCCTGCCCCACCTTCCCCCCCGGCCCCTTGTTCTTCCCCCTGCCCCCTTTTTTCCCCTCCCCCTTTGTTCTCCCCCCCCCCACCTTTCCCCCCCCCCTTTTTGCCTTCCCCCCCAAAACCCTTTCCCCCCTCCCCCTCGGGGCTCCTTGGGCCCCCCCCTTCCCCCCTTTCCCCCTTTGGTCCTATGGCCCCCCCTTTCCCCCTCCCCCTTTTGGGCTTCCCCCCCCACCTTCCCCCCTCCCCCTTGTGTTTTCCCCCTGGGCCCCCCCTTCCCCTCCCCCCTTGTGTCCCCTCCTCCCCAAACCCCCCATTTTCCCCTTGTGTTCCCCCGCCCCCTCCCCCCTCCTCCCCCCCCGTGTCTCCTCCTTCCCCCCCCTTCCCCTCTCCCCCTTTTTTGTTCCCCCTTTCCCCCCCTTCCCCCCTCCCCCTTTTTTCTCCTGGCCCCCCCTTCCCCCCTTTTCCCCCCCGTTTCCTCCGCCCCCCTTTCCCCTCCCCCTTGGTTGCCTCCCCCCACCTTCCCCTCCCCCCCTTGGTTTTTCCTTCCCCCCCTTCCCCCTTTTCCCCCCTTGGGGTCTCCTCCTTCCCCACCTTCCCCCCCCCTCCCCTTTGTGTTCCCCCTGCCCCCCTTCCCCACTCCCCCCTTGTGTCTCCT